>VMDO01000022.1:10102-87824 GCA_007922755.1 Pedetes capensis | reverse complement strand
TAACAAGATTATAGGAAGAATAAATTGGCAAAATAGTATAGGGTTGTGAAACAAGGAGAGATGAATCTGTTGTTATCTTACATTTCAGTTAAGAGGGATTGGGAATTCTATCCAAGCATAAGGATTGATACTAAAAATTCAAAAGAGAGATTTGTAAGATACGATTCTTACAGTTATGGTAATTTCAGTTCTCTACCTAGTATGAGTATTTAATAGTCTTTTGAACCAAGTTTAATAAAAGTGAAATAGAAGGGCAGAAATAACCCTGTCACCTTTTATGTTTTAAAATTGTATCTGAAAGCTTTTCTTCCTAACTACCAGGAATAAAGGAAATTCTAAAACACACTGATGTTGGATTTGAGGCATAAGTGTTTATCTTGTTTTCTCTATTTATTTTAGCTTCACTTTTCCTGTTTTGGCTATTCATTTATTTTTTATCTTTTTCCAGGAAGAAAACAATGTGGTCCATAACCAGAAAGTAGAAATTTTGAGAAAAATGTTACAGAAAGAACAGGAACGTCTACAGGTATTATATTAGAAATGACGCTGTTGATAGGCCAGTAGAGATGTGAGTGGGCCTAGTTGAGTTGGTGTTTATCATAATCACAGTCAGGCAGGATTGTAATCAGTGCCATCAGCTATTTTATTAATAATGGACTCTTCTATGTTTTCATGACGTAAGTAAGTAATTCTTAAAATATTTTTATAATTTTTTCAGTTATTGCAGGAAGATTACAACCGAACACCTGCCCAGAGATTGCTAAAAGAGATCCAAGAGGCCAAGAAACACATTCCTCAGCTGCAAGAGCAGTTATCCAAAGCCACAGGCTCTGCTCAGGTAGCATCACTATTAAAAGTGCTACCCAACTTTTTGTAGGAAAATTTTCTTCTGGGAATGTGTCAGAAAACGTTGCAGTTGCCTTTTTAAAATGACTTTTCTAGCATAGACAACAGGATATTCTGTGTAGGATGTTATAGAAATAATGATTAACAAGAATAAATGTGGGCTTCTGATTGTTTGCTTTCTCATACACATTTCTTTGTTCCATAATAATTTTAAAAGAAGTGAGTGCTTATGCTTTGATGTGACACACTACAAAAATGATAACTATAATTACATTTTTGTGGTTCACTTTGTCATTTTATAACAGTGGCAGTTAACATGTTTGTGAGTAGGGTTATAAGATTTTTTACAAAATGACAGACCTCTTGCTAAATACATGGAAAAGCATTCTCAAATTTGTACAACAACCCTCTAATGGTGGGTGTTGTTATTTTCCTCCCTTTTACATATAAACTTACAGAAAATTAAATAAGCAACTTACCTGAAGTCATGTAGTTCAAAAGTGCTAGAACTGGAATTCAAGGTCAGGCATAGTGGCACATGCCTGTAAATCCCAGCATCAGGCAGTCCAAGGCAGGAGGATTGCAAGTTGGAGGCCGGCCTGGGCTACATAGAGAGATCCTAACTCAAAAACAAACAAACTCAAACTCAGAACTGGAATTCAAACCCAGTCTAAGGATTTCAGAGTACATTCACATTCTTTCCTTCTTTTTTCTACCTGCCCCCCGCCTTTTTTTGTGTGTGCTTTTTTTGCAGTGTTGGAGATTGAACCCAGGGCTTTGTGCATACAGGGAAAGTGCTCTATCATGGGTCTAAATTCCTAGTCCCTCACATTCATATTTTCATGGCTATATTTTTATTATAATTGTAAAATAGATTTCAATAAAATCTGCTATATTGGTGTAAGTTAGGGAGATAATGGTCATTAGAAAAAATAGCTCAGTACTTATATTACAACCAGACATACTCTGCAATACTCATTTAAGGTATATAAAGCTTTCTTTTTTTTTTTTTTAACTTACAAAATATAACCATGTTTGTTTAAAGTACCTTTACAGATGTCTGTTGCAAAATCTAAGATGGTATAAAAAGATTATTAATAAACAAATCAATGAGCAATTTAAGATTAAGACAGATAGGGTCCATAATAGGTTTTAGATGGGGGGAAAAAAAAACAGAAAAAGTCACTTCAGGTCACTTCAGGTATATAAAGCTTTCTATACTTCACCTTAGCTTACAGCCATACCACCTTGGTGTCCAATCTCAGATCTCAGAAGCTAAGCAGGGTCGAGCCTGGTTAGTCCTTGTATGGGAGACTGGGAATATCCGATGCGATAGGCTTGAGAAAAGGACCTGGCAGCCTACTCCCAAAGCAATCAGCCATTAAAAACCCTATGAATAGCAGAGAAGCACTGACAATAGTGCCAGGCATGGCACAGTGCCAGGTAGTGTTTCATTCTATTGTACATAGGGTCATTATGGGTCAGACCCAACTTAACAGCACCTAACAACAACAATATTTCATCTTAAAGGAAAACGGACAAATTGCCTATACATTTAATGAGTAAAATCTGATGAATTGTCACTATTCTTGTTGTTGTTGTTGTTGTTGTTGTTAGGTGCCGTGGAGTCGGTATCCGACTCATAGCGACCCTCATAGGGTTTTCAATGGCTGACTGTTTCGGGATTGCCTTGGGAGTGGATTGCCAGGTCCTGCTCCCATTTTTGTGGTGCTGGGAATTGAACTTGGGGCCTCAGAGACTGCAGTGCAGCGCTCTACCAACTGAGCTAAATCCCAGCCCACTATTCTTGTAGTAGGTCTTTATTGAAAACCACATATCGTAGAACTGGAAGGATTCTAGCTTAATCTGGTCATTTTCAAGTTAAAAAATCCTGTCATGATTGAAAAAAAGTAAGGCCCAAACTGATTAGGTGACATATTCAAGGTCAGCAGTGTGTAAAGTCTCCTGACTTCTGGCTTTTCATTACACGTTTTTAAAAAATTACTTTTGGTCTCACTGACTGTCACATTTTGAATATTTATACTTCAGTAATGTTGACAGTTTCACATTGAACATTCTTATCCTATTTGAACAGTAAAAGTGTGGATCCTGATCTGAAAGCTTACAATAATTTACCTTACAGCATATTTCCCACAGTTTGCGACTTATTGAACCTCAGAAGCATTAGAAGGCAGTTAACCAGAAGTTATAGTGTAATAATCTTTACTAATGGACAGCTAATCTAAATTATATAAATTAATGAGCTATTCTACATGTATTTTTTGCTATATTTGGAAGTTGGAACTTTTAGTCTCTTTGCAGAAGAATCACTTTCCCTGTCTTTTCATTTGTATCATTTTAGAAATTATAGAAATAGTTATTTGTGCTTTTTTACTGTAGAACTTTAAGCATTTTTGATCACATCAAAGTGGCCAATGTTTAGCAGTCTCCATGTGAAGATACTGCCATTTTATTTCTTTGTGCAGTCAGTAATGAATGTTCTCTTCTGTGTGTTTGTGTGTGTGTTCCTTTAATCTGTTTTAGGATGGAGCTGTAGTCACCTCTTCCAGGCCTTTAGGTGATGCCCTAACAGTCAGTGAGGCAGAAGCAGATCCTGGAGACGGGCTGGGCAGGACTGACTGGAGCAGTGGAGATTCTTCCCGGCCCAGTAGTGACAATGCAGATGTGAGCGTTAAGTTTCTAAATCTGTATCTTGTATTCTTCCTTCTTGCCCCTTCTTGATTTAAGTTATATGAATTAGAAGTATTATCTTTTTGCTTCCTCTTTGCCATCCTAATCTTTAATACAGCAATTTGATGAACAGCAATTCCAGACTTTGTTATATATGAGCTTTTAATTCCAGAGTTCACTTTTTCCCTCTGATACCCATTGCCAAGTGTTTCTTTTGTGGGCATGGAATTTCCCAGCAGGCATTGTGTTTGTGGGTAGGGAGGCTAATCATGCCAGTGCTTTTTACTGAGCTGAGAGGCCAGCTGTTGATGTCTCTAAGAACATGTTAATACTCCATTTGTGGTCAGAGAGACTCAGACTTGAATCATGACGCACTTTGCTGTTACAAGAGGAAACGTCTCTGTCCTGTTAGGCTGACTTCTGTTAATAACTCAGGTTCAGTAATAGTACTTTATTAGTTAACTCAGAGACCACCAAACGAAAGTGGGTATTTGTTAAGATGATGAAAATAAAATATGTTGAGTATGATGTAGCACCATAGTTATATGACTATCAGCACTAAAGTTCAGGGTTACTTATTCACCAAGCTTTGTAAGTTATATGCAAGGATAGGAATCAAGACTTAAAAATAGGTCACCTTCTTTACAAATGATGAGAGAAGTAGTCTGAGCCAGTGTTTTTGTAAATGCAGGTAATGAAATCAAGTTAGTAGCCTGCGCCTAGTATTTTTTTAAAGACTAGAATGGGAAATGAGAGTGCTTTGTACGTAAAAGAGGTGTTACATCTTATGACTTTTGTTTTGTACACACACTCACACAAACACACATAAGTGCTGGTGAACAATGTAGTTTTTCTCTTATTGAAAGTTGTGATTAAAAGCAGAATTGACAGCCACAGTCTAAGCCATCATTTAGACTACCTTTTGAGGCATAGAGCCCATGATTCAATTCCTCATGCAAGGAAAATTTGAGAACATTTTTTGGAAAGATAGTGATAGGAATCTCATGGTTAGGCTAAAAGTTTTTAATGGAAAATTTTAACTTCAGCTCAAGAAAAAAATTAAAGTAGCTAACATTTATCAGATGTGAGTACCGTATACTGATAGGTATTATATGTTTCTTATTCTAGTTAGTTCTTAAAACAGCCTTATGAAGTGGTACTACCATTATTATAACTTTACAAAAGAAAAAAAAACGAAGCCAAAGGGAGTTAACTGACTTGCCAAACTTACCCAGGCAGTAAATGATCTACATTCGCCAAGCTCCAAAGAACTGGTACTCTAAATAAACAAAGGCACTGAGGTATGAAAACATAACATTTTAGGAGAGAGTAAAAATTTTAGGGCAATCTGGCATGCTAGGGTTATAGATGAAATGGCTAGAGATTATTGTAGAAACAGAGACTTCAGTATAATTTGGAAAGGGATGTGGCTTGGTCTTGCTTTACTGATTTTGGGAATCCTTGCTTACTTTCATTTCTGATATAGTGCTGCCTCTCTTCTTTATGTGGGTATTTATAATTAGACAAGAAACCCCTTGGGAGCACAGACATTGTGTTCTCTGACTTCATTTCTAAAGCGCAGGCATGGAAAGCAAGTGATAGAGAGGAGATATCTGAATTTTATCTTGTATTTAGAGGAACATTAAAATCTGTGGCTTACAAATATGACTTTATAAAATAATGAGTTAATTGGTGAGTATAGAAATGGGCATGCCAATAAATTAAAGCTGACACGTAATTGATAAATATAGAAATGAACAGCCAAATGAATGAGTAAAGTGCTTAAGATTTATCTTGTATGCAGAAGAGAGGCACCATCAGAGACATGTCAGTGTAGAAAATGAGGTAAAGAAACTGGAGATCTGTAAAAAAAGAAGACTGCTTGGCTTAATAGGAACTTAACAAATGTGTGTCAAATGGCTAACAGTTACCATTTGTAGAATACGTTCTTTGTGCCAGAGGTTGTACATGATGCTTCACAGATACTCTTTTTCATTCTCATGATCATACTGTTACCATTTTACAGATGATGTCACCAAGGCCAAATAAATGAATATTGCAGAAATCTAGATGAGGAATGAGGAAGTCCAGACTAGGATTTCCCCTGAACAGCTGACAAACTCATTTAATTTCCACAAGTGTCTGATTAAGGCTAAATATGTGCTACTTTTAGCTTATTGATTTCCTTGTAACCAGTGCTTTTAACTTTTGAGTCAGCACTTTCTACCTGTTTGCTTTTGTTTTGCTTTTGTTTTTGTTTTTGTTTGAGACAGGGTCTCACTGCATAGCCCATACTGCCCTGGAATTCACTATGTAGACCAGGCTGACCTGGAACTCATGATGGTCCTCTTGCCTCAGCCTCCCCAGGGCTAGCATTACAAGTGTGCACCACCACACCTGGCAACCATAAATCATCTTAAAGTAAATTGAAGCCTTTGTTTCATTAATATATGTCTTTAGGAGATAAAATGTTTTAAAAATATAACTATATAAAACCTTAAGAATTAATATTTCTTAATATAGAGTTTTATACCCCATTGGTCTTATGATGATCTTTTTATAATTTGTTTCTTTGAATCAGGATCCAGTCAAGGTCTTCCTGTTGTTTTTGGCTATTAAGTCATTTTAAGTCTCTGTCATTTGTAATAGTTTCCCTCCCCACTTCCCTTCCCTCTATCTCCTCTTTCTTCCCTCCTCTCCCCTTAAACATCCCTCCTCTCTCCTTCCCTTTTCCCGCTTTCTTCCTTTCTCCCTCCCTTCCTTCTGTTGCTATTTCTTGTTTAAAAAAAAAATTGGGTCATATGTCAAGTAAAACAACCCAATGCCTTTTCATAGCGTTATATAAACCTGTTCAGTTAAGATTTGATGTTTGTTGCTTGGCAAGAACAATTTGAGTGGTGCTGGGTACATCTCACCATGTCATGCCCAAAAGTGAGTATCTGGATGCCTTGCTGTGACTCTGAGTTTATTTAAGGTGCTCCAATGGCATCAGCAAGCTGCCTTCATCACAGCATTCCCATCAGGCTCTGTATAATGTTTTACATGCCATTGGTGGTCAGAATGCCTAGATCCACTATTTAATTGGAGTATTCAAGAGACTGATACTTTAGTATTTCCATTCTCTCCATATTTATTAGATGGAATTATTTTATGGAGAAGGCCTTTTCCTTACTAGCTATAAGTACATTATCCTAAAATATAGATTATACAGGAAATGCAGGAAAAACACTTTCTCTTAATTCTTTTCAGAAGAGTTGGTACCCTAACAAACTCCCAAGATGACCGGTGAGGGGTATGTGTTGGGGCACTGTGTGTAATATTCTGAACTCACAGATTCTAAGATGAGTCATAGATTCTAATATGAATTACTCTTTTGGTTAGTGGGAATGCCCTCAGGTTGTCTCCTGTGTTCTGTTGATATGACTGTCCGGTATCTTTGATAACCTCCTTGATTTTTGTAATAGGATTATTCTGATCTTTTATATCTTGTCTTTAGACCCATTTGAGACTACTGCCTTCTTTATCCTATGATATCTTTAAGTATATTTATGAATAACATGCGTCTTCCCTATATAGAAGTTCCTCCTTGTCAGATGCTCTGAGGACTCCTGCTTTGGGATGTTCTTCATCTCCCCAAATTCTTCATGTCATCTAGTTTTTATTTTAGATCAGATTATCCTTTACATACCATGTAAATTTTATGAGAATCCCGCAGTCAGGAAGCTGAGGGAGGAGAATCACTGCAGGTTTCAGGCCAGCCTTGTCTTCATAGCGAGTTCCAGGCCAGCATCAGCTCCACAGCAAGACCTGTCTCAAAAACAAAAATCAAAACAAAACAAAAACCCTAAAATTTATGAGAAACCATATAGCAGCTTTCACATGAGGTAGTGACTGAAAATTAGAAGCTTGATTTCATTTATATAAATAGGGAAAAATGCTTTTAACTTAGAAAGGATAGTTGGGAAGGCAGATATTAAGGAAGAGGGATAGAATTTGACATGAGTGGGACATATCTCAAATATGTAAGGTGTCTAGTTAAGAGTTATTTGTTAGAAAAGCAATCCCCAGGTCTGAAGATTAGGTAAAACTATTTTGTTTGGTCTATATTGTTTATCAACATAAAACTGAAAAACAGAGAGAATAAGTAACTTCCTAAGGTCAGGGAAAAAGAAATGGAACAATGTATTATATAAAAGATATTTAGGAGTTTTAAATATAGATATGAAATTCAGAACATCGTTTTTTGCCACACTATTTTTCCTCATCTTCTTTTGGGAGCCTGTTGAAATGAACTGAAGATTCCTCCTTCTTCCCTCATTAGAGTCCTAAGAGTGGCCTGAAAGAGAGGATTTATCTAGAGGAAAACTCAGAGAAAAGTGAAGCTATTCAGGACACTGTGAGTATGAAATCCATACAGGTGTTGTCTTTATCTGTTTTCATTCCTTCCCTCCCTTCCTTCCTTCCTTCCTTGCTTCCTTCCTTCCTCTCTCTATCCCTTCCTCCTCTCCTTTCCTTTCTTCCTCTCCTTTCTTCTCCTCTTCTCCTCTCCTCTCTTATTTAACACAGAAATCTTATACATTTGCTATACCAATATGCTGCCTCCCCTGCAATTTTTCCCTTTTTTTATTGCTCAGTATTTTGTTGTCCATTTGTTTTGTTAAGATTTTGTTTTTTTAAAATCAATTAAAAGAACAAATTTGTTTGAATAGTAGTCAGACAAATTTTAATTTTATAACTGATTGGATGTCTCTGACTTTTCAAATATTGCTAATAATACTAATACAACAAAATTCTTTTAAATGTCTTACTATAAAGCTTCAAACAAATCTAATTAAAAATAAAACCAGAATGCTAAAAACATTCAATTAAGGGCACATGAAATCTAGCAGTCCCACTTCTAGGACTTGTTGTACCCAAAAGAACTGAAAGCAAGGTGCCATTATTTACAACAGCTAAAAGGTAAAATCAACCAAAGTATATACATTGTTGGATGAATGGGTAAACAATATATATAGTATCATATATCATGGAATATTATTCAGCCTTTGTAGAAAGGAAAGATTCTGACACATGTTACAACACAGAAACTGAAGACATTATGCCACTTGAAGTAAGCCAGTCACAAAAGATCAGATATTGTATGATTCCATTTATGTGTGTGGGTAAAGTAGTCAAATTCATCGAGACAGAAAGTAGAATGATAGTTGCCAAGGACTGGGGAAAAGGGAGCATATAGACTTAGTGCTTAGAGGGTACCAAATTTCAGTGGAGGAAAACATTCTAGAGATGGATAGCAGTGATGGGTGCAAACAATGTGAATGTACTTATTGCCACTGTATGCTTAAAATATAGTTAAAATAGTAAATTTTATGTTATGTGTATTTTGCCACAATAACAAAAATACTAAGCAACTTAAGAATACTAACTCTGGAGTATTTCTCCATTTATTTGAATCATCATCAAGTCCTTTAATAAATTTAAGGGTATTCTCCCAATGCTCCTCCTCCAAAAAAAAAAAAAAGATTCAGGTTTAGGAAATGCAGTAGTGTTGTGACTCACAGAAGGAAGAAAAATTACAGATACACAGTATCCACCCAGTTTATAGTTTGTGGATTCATTTATATAATCCAACTATAACTGTTGTGCAGATGACTCCTAAACCAGTACAGCCTTACCTTGTTTGCTGACTTCCAGATTTTACATATTTGGCTGTTCTCAGATTTAAGCTAAACTCATTGTTTTCCTCTTTCTTCCAAAATTGTTATTTCTCTGAGTCCTACATTGTCTTTGATTTTACCTTTTGTTGTGCTCAGTAAACATCTCATTATATATTAATGTGTCTGTGCTGCCTTTCCATGCTGAATCCAACTTTGAGCAGACTGATGAACTATTGCATGGGTCACTATCAGCCAGTTTGCAGTTTGTTTTTATAATTTTGTTATCTTTTTTTCTATAGAGTGTTACTGTGATTACTTGAGAATTTTATTGCATCATGCCAGTGTTTTTCAGCCAGGAATGATTTTTGTCCTGAAGAGGTCATTTGACAATGTCTGGAAACACTTTTTGTTGTCACAGCTGGGAGGCTGCTGCTGGCAGTTAGTGGGTGGGAAGATGCCAGGGGTGCTACTGAATGTCCTACCACACCCAAGACAACCCCACAACACAGAGTCAACTGGTCTAGAGTGTCAGCAGTGGCAAAGTTGAGACACCCTGCTTTCTACACCTATGAAAATGAATTAAAAATGCAAAACACAAACAGGATTCAGTGATAGCTTTCAGTCACATGTCATTAATGCAGATCTTTGGTGCTTGTCAGGTGCTCACTTTGTCTTATCATTTCTGTTCTCATTTTTTTCTGTGTTCTTTTTATTCATTTTTTTTAATTAACTTTTTCCCCTCAGTACTGCCAGTTGAACCCATGGCCTCATGCATGCTGAGAAAGTGCTCTACCACTGAGCTGCACCTGCCCAGCCCTTTTTCTGCTTTTTTTCTTGAGACAGAGTCTCACAAAGTTTTGCAGGTTGTCTTTGGCCTTGACTTTGTGTTGATCCTCCTGCGTCAGCCTCCAAAGTCACTGGAATTACAGGCATGTGCAATGGCACCGAGCTTAAATTTAACATTTTTACTGTAATGGTGTATAAGCCATCTTTGTTTCTTTCTGTAATGAGGTGTAGGTATGTGTGAATTAGTAAATGAAGTATAAAGGAAACAATTTGAATCAGATAATCAAGGATGTAGTGAGCAAAGAGTATTTACTGTTTTCAAGGGCACGCTGGTACCCACTCCTGCCCCAAGAAACATTCTATACTATTGTGGCCTTTGTCTCTGCTAGAGTGATTCATGACCTTGAAAATTCATGAACCACTACTATGAAAATAAAGTACCTCAAAGAATATAAAAAAAAATAAATCCCAGTGATAAGTGAACCAGGTCTTTCTTGATGATTTGACTTTAGTCTATCTCTGAATTTGACCATCAGATAATTTTTCTGTTTCTTTCCTGTAAATGTTATCAGGACACTCAGTCACTTGTTGGGAGTCCCTCAACCCGTATAGCACCTCATATTATTGGAGCAGAGGATGATGATTTTGGTACCGAACATGAACAGGTGAAGACTTTTTTTCCTGAAAAATATTAACTTTCTGAGATGTTTGATTTGTTGCAAAAATATTTTCTTGGAATTAAAATAACATTTGTAAGGATTTGAAGCTAAATCCTAACACCAGTAGCCCCTTGAGTAAATTGCTTTGACTCGTAGAAATGACTGATTTAAAGATGGTAAGAGTTAGGTCATCTGATTTAAATCTCAATGTTTCATTTTTTGGGGGGTAGTGAATATATTTTCTTAAACTTTGCAGATCCTATCCATTGCTGGAAAGAATACGATTGGCTTAATTCTTTGTATCCTGTGATCTTGCTAAATTCACATATTACATCCAGGAGCTTTTGAAATAAATCTTTTGGGCACTTGAGAGGCTGAGGCAAGATCATGAGTTCAAGGCTAGCCTAGGCTACATAGCAAGACCTTGTGTAAACAACAAAAACAACAACAAAAACAATATCTTTTAGGGCTTTTCTGTATAAGCAACCACATTGACTGTGAAGAGATGATTTTTATTTCCTTGTTTCCAAACTATGTATCTTTTATTTCTTATTTTTGCCTTTATTCTACTAGCTAGGACTTCTAGTATGAGGTTGCCTTATTCCTGATCTTTGAGGGAAAGCATTCAATCCGTAAGTAGATTAGTGGTAGGAATTTTTGTAGAAGCTTTTTATTAGATTATTAGAGTTTTTATCATGACTAGATATTGAATTTTGTTGAATGAATGAGATGACCATGTGGGTTTTTTTATTTACTATCCTTCTTTTTTTTCTTTCTTTTCTTTTTCTTTTCTTTTTTTTTTCTTTTTTCCTCAGCCCTGAGGGGTTGAACTCAGGGCCTTGTGTATGCTGTGTTTCTGGCTTGGAACTTGAGATTCTCCTGTCTCAATCGCCCGAGTTGCTTGGGTTACAGACATGGACCACAATGTCTGTCTGATAGTCCCTTAATATGGTAGATTGCATTGATTAATATTAGAATATTAAACTAGCTTTGCATTCCTAAAACGAGCCCCAATCAATCATGATGTATTCCTTTTTTGTATTGTTGGATTTAATTTGCTTTTATTTTCCTGAAGATTTTTGTATCTGTGTTCATGAGGGATATTGGTCAGTAGTTTTCTTTTTTGTAATTTCTTTGGTTTTGATAGTTGGGTAATGCTAGCCTTCAGAATGATTTGAGAAGTGATTTTCTATTTTCTGGCAGATATTGTACAGCATTGGTATTTTTGTTTAGATTAACTTCTAATTTATCTAATTGTGAAAAAATTATGTGGAAATTGTGATGCTAGTTTACCTTACATTTAATTATTACTGTTTTCTATTTTCAGAGTATTTAGAGATAATTATACAAATATTCTAGAGATTGTCTTATTTAAAATCATACAGCTCCATTTTCCATTGCCATTTCTGCTATTAGCTCGAAAGAAAAGGAAGAACAGTCACTTCATTATTACACAAAAACAAAACAACAAAACTGTCATTACTTTTTTAGATGTTATAAAACTGGTTTCACATACTGATTTGTAGACATCTGAGCTTCTTGATAATCATTTCCTAACCTTCCGTTATCTGAAAATGGTCTGTCTCTGTCCCCAAGAGATGATTAATTTTCTGAAGAAGAAATTCCATACCCCATGTCACTAATACATTTTGGTGGATTTTTTAAAATATTAATATTTAAATGGAGATGTATTAATTAGTTTTCTGTCACTGTCACAAAATACCTGGGGACAAAAATAAAAGGAAAGGTTTATTTTGGCTCATAGTTAGAGAAGCTTCAGTCCGTAGTCAGCTGGTTGTGTTGCTTTTAGGTAAGGCAGAAACATCATGGTGGAAGTGTGTGGTAGAGGAAATCTTTTCAAGTCATGGCCTCCAGGAAGCACAGAGAGGAAGAGAAGAAGGGGCCTCTGAAAAAACATACACCTGAAAGGCACCCTCCAGTGAACTGCTTCCTCCACCTGGGCCCCATCTCCTAATTTTTCTACCACTTCCTGATAGTGCCACCTGTTAAGAACTAAGCCTTCAACACTCGAACCTTTGGAGGACATTCCAGATCCAAACTGTAACGGGAGATCAAAGTGAAATTTGGATGACTATACTGACTGACCCTGTACTGCATTTTCTTGTTGTATATCAGAGTGACTGACGTTTAATTATTTCTTCCTCTAGATCAATGGGCAGTGCAGCTGTTTCCAGAGCATTGAACTACTAAAATCTCGCCCTGCTCACTTGGCTGTTTTCTTACACCATGTAGTTTCACAGTTTGACCCTGCAACATTGGTAATATATTTTACAATTTAGCTGATTCAGAGTCCTTCTGTTGACTCATGTACCATAGTACTTTTCATATCTGCAAGATGAGCAGACCAAGTTGTTTTCAAAGCATGTAAGAGTAGATATGAAAGGACTTAAAATGTTATTAATTAAAAATTTAAAGACTTGATTACATGGTAATAACTACCTTATTGATGGTGGACCTACTTGTTTCAAACATTCCCATTCAATGAGGATCTAGCAAATTACCTTTTTAGGTGATTTTTCACTTTGTCTTTTCTATTTCTTTCTCCATGACAGCTCTGTTATCTCTATTCAGACCTGTATAAACAGACCAATTCCAAGGAAACTCGCCGCGTCTTCCTTGAGTTTCATCAGTTCTTCCTGGATCGATCTGCAGTAAGTTGCCAAGTTAATATTGTGATCTTTGCTTTAGGACTGTGGCCTATTGGCCCCCGATTTACAATATTCCCTCCCATGTTTTTGGACTTTATTGTGCTTTCAGATATCTGTATTACATCTCAATTATTAATTACTCTTTTGATTGGCTTTTAAAAATTATTGTTAAGTTAGTTTGGGGCATATAAATTCTCACAGTAGGTTTTAGGGGATATATGTGTATATTTTGGGCTTTACATGTATATAATAAGAATGAGAGAATGAAAAAGAGAACGTAATAGACATCAAGATCCAAGAGATAATACTTGTATAATTGAACTCTTGAGTGGCCTCTTTGAAGTTTAGAGGCACAAATTTAATAAGTGGTATAAAAGATCTCACACTGAAATAAATGATGTTGTTGCTGCTAGGTGCCATGAAGTCAAATCCGACTCATAGCAACCCTATGTACAACAAAATGAAACACTCCCTGATTCTGTGCCAGGCACATGATATTTTTTATGTTTAAGCCCATTGTTGCAGACACTATGTCAATGCATCTAGTTGAGAGTCTTCTCTTTTTTTTTGTTAATCTGCTACTCTCCCAAACATGATGTCTTTCTCCAGGGATTGATCCCTCCTGACTACATGCCCGAAGTATGTCAGACACTGTCTAGCCATCCTAGCTTCCAAGGAGCACTCTGGTTGCACTTCTAGGACAGATCTGTTGGTTCTTTTGGCAGTCTATGGTATATGCAATATTCATCTCCAGTACCATAATTCAAAAGCATCAGTTCTTCTCCTGTCTCCATTATTCATTGTCCAGCTTTCACAACCAATATGATGTGACTGAAAATACCATGGCATGAGTCAGATGCACTTTTGGAAATAAATGATAGTAGTACTTTGTTTTACCAATAGTAAGCTTTTTAAAGGGCCCTTGTCCTTTCACATTTGTACTTCTCTTAATGACTGCTTAAGTCCTTCTGTCTCCTAAAAACTTCATTACTTCATCTCCTCGCCTTTTCTCAGCTAATGATCTTGTTGTTTCTCTTGGAAATTTTAAGTATAGAGAAAGGAACTTCTTCCATATATATCACCTGTCTCCATTATGCCATGTACTCTGCCCTCTCTCTTGAGACTTTTGAAGAATTCTCCATCCTTCATCCAAGGCCAGCTCTTCCCTTATTCAGCCAGAGTGTATTTCCTTATACCTGCTCAAAGATCCTCTTTTCTCCCACATCAGTTTTTTGTTTTCTATCGATTCATCACATTAGCATGTACACATTGTTACTTCTTTTATCCTAAAACAAACAAACACACACCACCATTTTGGCTCCATATCTCCCTCTAGGTCCTGCCCTGTTTTCTTTGTATTCTTTTAAAGAGTCAGCTACACATTTCATATAGTTAAATATGGTTGCCTTCTCAAGGTAGCCTTCCCTGACCAGTCTCCTTAATGTGTCAACCCCTTCCTTTTCTGTCACTTCTTCTGTGTTATTTTTGTTTATAAAACTTATATTTTGTCCATAGATTTTGTTTAGATTTGTGCTCTATTCTTCTGAACCATTGGCGCAGATATTTCTGTTGTGTTTGTGTGATACTGTGTCCCCAACACAGAACAGTTTCTGGCACATAGTAGTTACTCAGATATTTGTTGAATAAATGAGGACTCTGATTATATTACCATTGTTTAAAATATTGTATATTATTTTTGTTAAAATAATTTACTGTCATGAAGAAATATTAATATATTCAGTGTGTTTCAATTTCATGTTTCTTTTTTGTGTATTTTAATTTCATGTTTTTAAAGAGAGCACCAACCTAAATCAAAACTTTACAATTTACTGCTCAACATCTATGAGTGTATCAACTTTTAAAGTGTAAGAAGAATCATGATTGATTAATGTGCTAATTATTCTTTTATGCTCCCAGTGTTATTTCATGTAAATACCCACATACACAAATTAACTTTTGTATACTTTTTTACATTTGCGCTAGAAATACTTTTAAGAAAGCTGATATGAGCTTTTTCTTGGCAACCTCAGTTAAAGGGAAAGTTTGGAAGTCTATTTCACTGTTCTTTTTCTTTTCTTTAACATTTACTTGTTGCCAGGAATGGTGGTACACACCTATAATCCCAGCACTCAGGAGGCTGAGGCAGGAGGATCAATGCAAGTTTGAGGCCAGCTTGGTCTACTTAGTGAGTTCCAGGCCAGTGTGGGCTACACATTGAGACCCTGTCGCAAAAAATTTTTCTACTTATAGACAGCTCTACTGGGTATCCCCTGTGGCCTTAAACTTGTGGTCTTTCTGCCTCAACTTCGAGTGCTAGGACTATAGGCATGTACTACTGTCCTGGGCTGGGGTTTAGCTCATTTGGTGGAGTGCTGTTCTGTACTCTGTGAGGCACTGGGTTCAGTCCCCAGCAACACAAAAATGGGAGAAGGACATGGCAGCCCACTCCCGAAACAATCAGCCATCAAAAACCCTGTGAGGATTGCTATGAGTTGGACCCGGCAGCACTTAATAACAACCACCACCATCCCTGGTCGTTTCACTAGTTTAAACATGAATATAAGAAATATCAAAATTTTTAGCAGTAACTTATTTTCAAATTTAAAACTTAGATCTCTATAGGAATTGTTTAAATTCTGAACATACATGACTTAAATACTGTAAGTATACAGTACAATATGAATATGATGAAGGTCAAGATTTTTCTTCGAAATACAAAATAATAAAATGTTCACCAAATTGTTGGAGAAGACATAATAATGTGGCAATGGGACCATATCTGCAGTTTTAAGGGGGAAAAATCCTAGCTAGAGAGAAGTAAATTTGAAGACAGGCACCTTATCCAAAATTACAGATGATTCCTAGAGATTTGAGACTCCAAAAACTCAATATTGACATCTAGTACTTTCTCACGGGGACTATGACTACAGAGGGTTTTCTAAATTTGCATAGGAAAATGATTGGTAATATTGTGGTCTATAAGGTGAGCATCTCAAATCCAGGACATAAAAGTTATGGTTATATATGAGCCAGTTTTTCCTAAGATAATCTCCACATAGTTTAGGTTTTACTTGTGTTAATTCAAGTAATATACAACTGATTGTGTTGACCAATGTTTCTAGAAAGCCAAAGCCAGCCAATATATTCATTAGAAATGATATTGAAGCATTCGTTCAGTTCTAGTAAAATGACTGCAGTTATTTCCTTCATAGAATGATATTGGGAAAGGGGCTTATTTTTAAGTTTAAGCAATAGAACATTCCAGGGCTATGAAATTTGGATGAGTAAATGAGTATGTGACAGACTAGTTATCCAGATTGCATTTCTTTACATTATACAAGTTCTTATGTACCTCACCAAAAGTCTTGATTGCTGGTTCACCTTTTGTTTGTATTTCATTTTAGCACCTGAAAGTTTCTGTTCCTGATGAAATATCTGTAGATCTAGGTAAGTTTGGAGCACCAATATTCTGCAGAATTACATCTCTGTAGATAAGTCACTCAGCTCAGTTAAGCTCTAAAGGTTCTCTCACTTGGTAACTGGTTTAATCACCTGAATAGCAACTGAGGGAGAATGTATAACACATTAAAGGGGAAGAGAAATCTGAATTCTGAGACAAAATGCATGAACTGTACTGAAGAACTTGTCTCCGGTGGGCTCCATGTTAAATTTATGCCAAATAGCATTGCTCTATTGCCAGTTCTATGTTTCATGGAACGCACCTTTAGATCAAGTCATTCTTTTTCTTTTCTTTATATAGAAAAGAGAAGACCTGAGCTTATTCCTGAGGATCTACATCGCCACTATATCCAAACCATGCAGGAAAGAGTCCACCCTGAAGTTCAGAGGCACCTGGAGGATTTTCGGTAAGCTTGGTGGTGGATGAAGCCAAATGTGGCCATTCTGAGTTGTTCTTCAAGTAGGCAAATGTTACACAGAAAACACTTCTGTCCGCACTGCGTAAACCACGTGATCTCACCCCTTCCATAAAGTGTCTTGAGTGTCTAGAGTCCACAATGCTTATCCCACATGCTTTCAGCATCAGAGCTCTGCTCTGTGTCTGTGCTGAGTGTGTTTCTTCAAGATGCATGTGTTTGCATGATCGCCTGCATCTAGAACTTTCTCCTCTCTTGAAATCCCAGGTTATGTGGGCCCATAAATAGGAAACTGTGACATTTGACCTGTTCCTAGAAATTCATAGCTATGGCGACTGTAGAGACATCTCCAGAGGGACATGATTTTCTGTTTGCTTTAGGAGGTTTCTTCTGTTCCCTGTAGGCAGAAACGTAGTATGGGACTGACCTTGGCTGAGAGTGAGCTGACCAAACTTGATGCAGAGCGAGACAAGGACCGTGTGACTCTGGAGAAGGAGCGGGCATGTGCAGAACAGATTGTTGCCAAGATCGAAGAAGTGCTGTAAGTAAAGGAAGTGCCTGCAAAAGTGCTAGTTGTGCTGGAATTACTCTTTGAACACATTTAAAAGGGCACATGGTAGATGTAGAGCTGCTTATTTTGCAGTAATACTTGAAAAACTGAAATTTCTTTCCCTGATATTTTATTTTAGATAAAGTTCTTGTGTTTCTTTTTCTGAGTGCTGGTAAATGAGTAACTCTAAAACTTCTGATCAGTGATCAAAATTAGGCAAATACTTTCACTGGTTTTAATTCATAATCTTTGGGAGTATTTCTTGCTATAAAACATGTACAGTTGATGACATGAGTGTGAAAATTGTATAGGTCCTTGGTATTAGGGTTCTTTTGGTATATTATTCTAGATGACAGTTCTAGGGGTGGGGGCCAGAGCATTTAGCTGTGTTCTGCTGTTTCAGGTTTCTGAGTTTAATAGCAATTCTTTTATTAAACATATTTCATTTAAAGTATTTTTATTTTTAGGATGACTGCTCAGGCAGTAGAAGAAGAAAAGAGGTAATTGTTTTTCCCCCTAAAATTTTGCAGGAAAAAAAAAAAGAAGCTATCATTTACCTTGTCAGTCTGTAATTATAATTTATTTCTTTTACTTACAAATATGGACTGTGATCTCCCTCTGGTGGCCTGTATTTTATTTGACTAATATTCTAATGCCATATAAGTAGTATCCTTTTCTGTATGCAGTGAATAGATCTTTAATTTTTTCCTTGATTAATTTCAAGTATTCCAACATTGGGGTTTTGGAAATATTTGATGTCTTTATTCTGACCAATGCTCGCATTTCAGAAGCCTTATTATACTTAGTCCTTCTTCCCCCAGTTCCACAATGCAGTATGTTATTCTCATGTATATGAAACATTTGGGAGTAAAAGTGAAAGAAACTCGAAATTTGGAGCACAAGCGGGGTCGGATTGGATTCCTTCCAAAAATCAAGGTAATACTAGGATAATGATGGACTGGGCAGGTGTTGGTGCTTCTTGACATTTGGTTGCAGTGTTTTCCCTCTTAATATTTACAAATCAGCACATTTTCAGTAGGCATAATATTAGATGTAAGACATGGTTCCTGCTCTGGAGACTCAATCTAGTGAGAAATTCAGATGCATAAATTTATTACAAGATAATGTGAAAAGTGAAAGTGGCTTAAACAGAGTTCCATCTGCAACTGTTAATGCCTTATACGTCTCTTTTAGGGTGCCTGTCACAATCTCTAGTTATCTGTGGTTTTGCTTAATGTTCATTAGTTTGCAAAACCCTATGAGGACAAGGATCCTCCTCACAATTATAATCCACAGGTTTTTGTTTAGTGCCTTCACACATCATGGAAATATTGAGAGTGTGAATGATTTGGAGAAAGCTTCTGGTAAATGTGTAGATGTATATTGTCAGCAGGCTCCTGGTAAAACTGCCCTTTTATTTTACAAAACTATAATCCCTGAAGGGTTTGAAAAGCCATCTTGAGTTTGAGTTCTCATTACTGTGTGCTGATGTCTGATGAGTGCTGTGTGTGCACTTGTGCTTTCATTTACATTTAACCAACTTCTTTCAACTAACCATTAGAATTGCATGTCTATCTTTGAAAGCAGTGGGAGACACCTACTCTGTTAGGTATGTCTTATTTCTTATCTCTTTAATTATACCTCCACTCCAGCAAAGTATGAAGAAAGACAAAGAGGGTGATGAAAAAGGGAAACGGAGAGGATTCCCCAGCATCTTGGGACCCCCAAGGAGACCAAGCCGCCATGACAATAGTGCAAGTATGTTGAAGCTTGAAATACTGCTTCCCTCACTCCACACCACTTTCACACAGAAGTTCCTTTGGTTAGAATGAGTCACAGAAGGAAGCTGCTCTTGAGATTGTGTCGTTGAACTTCCAGTATGCCTCATTTCTCTTCAGTGCTGTTTCTCAATTAAGTACCCCCGTGTTGTTATATAATTGTCATAAACATTTTCACCTATAGCAGTATTCTGCCACATGTCCTTAACATATTTACCTCTTCTAGTTTTGTTTGCATTCAAGTTGTATTTGTTAAATTAAAAAAACAAAGTATTCATGAATCTTTCCACTGTACTTTGTTTAATCTTTTGTACCTATCTCATTCACTCCACACTTCTACGTTTTCCCATCTTTCCACTGTGCTTTGTTTTCTGATCCCTGGGTCCCCAGGCCCAGTGGAGAGTGATTGGCCCACTAGAAAGGCTGCTGCAGAAATAAGAATGGTGGTGCTATGGGAAGAGGAGGGTAATAACTTTGTGTGGTGCTGCTCATCTCACAAGGTACCACATTCGAAAATACTGGCAAGCTGGAGGTGGGAATGGAGTTGAAGAACACTGATGCTCAGTATTCTATACAATGAGGAACCCTCACTGAAATGCTAACAGTACCCTTGGTTGAGAAACACTGAGAGAGGTGGAAGTAATTTTCAGAGAAGAGGCAGAGGAGATGGAGGATCTCACTCATGGTGGCTTTGATTTCGAAGGGATATAGAGAGTTTTAGCATGCTGGGAGGATGGGGCTAGATTTGAGGTGTGCCAGGCTATATGAGGTTGTCCAGTGCTATGGAGGACAGTGACCTGAGCCTCTGCAGCTTCCTATGGTACAAATGTGAACAAAGAGAAGTGGGGAGGAGGGGATTTTTTCTGGACAGTCTCCGAGGCATAGTTTAATGATGAGGGTGTGAGTGTTGGGGACAGCGTGAAATGGGGACTTGATAAATACTTAGCTCACAGAAGTAAAGGCTTCACCTTCATTCTTACAGCTCCACATACACCTCTCTTGGCCTCTCAGCATTCCCTCCCCCTCTGTTGCTATCCTCATCTCCATTCCTCACAGCCCTCTTTCCTCTGCCTGATCCCTCTCACCTTCATCTTCTACCTTCTTCCTCTCTCTTCATCCTTTCTCCATCTCTTCTCCCTTCTCCACCATCCTGGCTCTGTCTTTGCCCCCTCCTCTGCTCTCCGTCATCTATACTTTGTCTCTGTGGCCTTCATTCTTCCCTCTTCTCTCTTTTTCTCTGTCCTTTGCTTTCTGTAATAATTCATTTAATGTTTTTCTGGGGCCCATCATATTCCAGGCATTTTTCAGATATTTTTATATCCTCCTTCCTTCCTCCACCCCTCTCTCTTAAAGGTGTTTTGCACAGATTACTAACCATCACTTTCTGTTCAGTTGGCAGAGCCATGGAACTACAGAAGCTGCGCCACCCTAAGCACTTATCCACACCCTCATCTGTGAGTCCTGAACCTCAGGACACTGCTAAGTTGCGCCAGAGTGGGCTAGCAAATGAAGGAACAGATGCAGGATACGTGCCTACCAGTTCCATGTCCTCTGTGCCTTTAGGACCTGCTCTTTCCCAGGAAGGAGGGAAAGAGAATGATATGGGTGAGTCAGTGCAGTAGTTTAGTTTCCTTAAGTATCAGGATTTTAAAATAAACATACTAACTAAACAATAGAACAGCAAATTATTTTAATCTGGATTAAATCCCAGTTGAATTTTGTTTAAACATTTTAATATTCTACAACCTGGGGACAAATCCATGCCAAATGATAATTTGTAGTTCTCATCCATCCAAAAAGTATTTATTGAGCTTTCTGTCAGACATTAGCTTTGTGCTGGATGTCACCATAAAATAATTACACACAAATGCTTGCCCCCTTTTAGGTTGGTCATATAGGAGAGGTAATCAGAGAAACTAAAAATTCAGACTGTAGTTACTGGGCATGATGATTATCCATGCCTGTAATCCTAGCTCTTGAGAGGTAGAGGCATGAGGATCACAAGTTCAAGGTCAATAGAAAGAGACCCCGTCTCAAAAAATATAAAAATTGTGCCAAGTCCAAGAAAGAAAGGTCAGAGAGAAATTCAGGAAACTGGTCAGTAGTTACAGGCAGATGTTGGGAAGTCTAAAGAAGACTTTTAAAAACTGTGAGATTCTGGAGAGGTTTTTTTTTTTTTTTTTAACGTTAATGAGAACCTGGTATGGAAAAGAGGCTGAATATGTGGAACAGAACTATTTCCCTACAGCAGCAAAAGAAAGCCAAATCAGCTATACAGAGCTACACAGGCTTTCATGTTCAAATACGAACACCATCACTCTGGGCACACTTTGCTTATTAGAGTCAAGACCTAAGATAATACGTAATTTCAGACACATTCAACAGTGGCACAAAGAGAATTTATAAAATAAGTAGAAAAACCACCCCTGGAAGAAAAACATAATTTTAATAATAGATAAGTGCTTTTAAAAAAATATACTTCTAAATTAGGTAGTACACTTGCTACCATTCATGAAATTATTGTATCTGTAGAGCAAGAATAGGTTCCTATGAAAAAGGAGTGTTCAGAGACAAAACAAAAATTTAATATAACTTAAATATAATATAGTGCCTATTTTATTAGTTATTAATTGCTATGTAACAAATTACCCCAAAGCTTAATGGCTTAACAAAAAAACATTCATTATCTCTCCTTTTTGGAGAGTGAAGAACTTAACAGCAGCTTAGCTGTATGGTTCTAGCTGGAGGTCTTTCAAAAGGGTGAGGGATGGCCTTTGCTCACTCAGGTGCTATTGGCAGGAGGCCTTAGCTCCTTGCTGGTGGCTTTGACCCCTCACAGCATGGGCTTTTCCAGAGAGCTGCTTAAGTATTCCAGGACATGGTAATGTGACTTTCCTTAGAGTGGTCCAAAAGAGGGGCAAGAAGAAAGCCCCAGCCATCTTTTATGACTTACTCTCTGTAGGCACACACTGTCACTTTCACAAGTTAGAAGCAAGTCACTAAGTCTAGTCCACACTATAGGAGAAAGGAATTAGAATCCATTCCTAAAGGGAGAGAATCAAAAAATTTCTTTTCTTTTTGGTATGTTTTTTCAGACAGGTCTCACTGTATAGCCTGGCCTTGAACTCATGATCCTTCTGCCTCAGCCTCCTAAGTGCTGGGAATACAGGCGTGTGCCACCACACCCAGCAATTTGTGGACATATTTTTAAACCGCCACAGTTGCCAATACTTAAAGGGGGGCGGGGGAAGAAATCCTTAAAAATAAAGGAAATATTTCAGAATGTGTATAAGAAATTTCAAATAAATAGATATTTGAGAGAAAAGGAATATATAGAAGCACTACATGCATCCAACATGTGTCCCTTTCACAGAAGGTCAACAGAGGACATGGAGCAAAGGTAGAGAATTGGTAGGAAAACATTGTCTAGAGTTGAAAATAATATACATTTTTTTGCATAGAAAGGGCTCACTGCGAATACACCACAGTTACATATCATGTAATTATGGGGACATCCTAAGAGCTTTGGAGAGAAAGAAAATAAGGACTGTGCTACATTACATTCCCCATGATGGTACAGGGTGCTGGAATACAAGAAGGCAATGCCTTCAACTTCCTGAAGAAAATGGTTTTGACTTTTAATAGTACAGCCACCTGTACTGTTCCTCAAGTAGGAGGAAAGAATAAAGACATGTCTAGGTATGCAAGGATGCAAAGTTTAGCCAGAATGCATCCTTTCCTTGAACCTTATTTGAGGCTACACCTCTGGCAGAATGAGAGAAGAATTAAGGAAGAGAGTCATGGGACCCAGGAAACAGTCCCAGGAGAGCAGCTAAGGGCAGTTCTAGAATGATGGTGTCACAGGCCAAGGGAATCACCACTCAAGATTGGAACACTAGCAAGTTAGGGATAAGAAAAAGGGAATTTTAAGTAGTTCATAGTATGAGGTAGCACAAGAAAAAAATTGAGACGTGGTACAATTATATTATTTGACAGCCGTAAAAGAAAATCATTTAGAGTATTAAGAATAACAAGATTGTTCAAGAAAGTTAGTCATGCCTTAAATCTGAAGCAAGCCAGGCTTGGTCACACATGCCTGTAATCCCAGCTCTCAGACAGGAGGTTGAAAGAGGAGATTCCCAAGTTCAAAGCCAGCCTGGGCTACATTAGACCTTGTCTCATAGACAAACATAACAAAACAAAAATGTGACCTGATTTTAAAAGCAGTTGGTGGAGTATGAGACTTTAGTATAATAAACATTCTACTTCAGGTATCCTAGCGGTTGTATCATTGGTCCAGTAGCAGAGAGGAGAATTTTAACTAGCATACCTCTTAGCCTGACAGGAAAAGTATGCATTTGAGTTGTAGATTGTAAAGACATTATGTATATTATAGTAACATAAGCATACTTTATTTTCAGACATTATCCCAGTAGGCAAAGCACAGAATATTTCGTTGTGACTACAGATCAGAATATAAATTTTAAAAATCATCTTAATGATAACAAATAAAAGTGTAGAGAGAAGTGAGAAGCAGAAGGAAGGAAGTGCCCTTAGAGGGAACGATCTGGGCACTAAGTCCCTAATCTGATATAGGGAGAGTTAAGATGCCAGCTCCTTGATGAAGCAAAAGTAGAGACATATTTAGGTGCTGTTGAGTCAGTGTCTGATTCATAGCAACACTATGTACACCAGATGAAACACTATTGTTGTGTTTCTCTGCTATTCATAAGGTTTTTAGTGGCTAATTGTTTTTTAGGAGTGGGTTGCTGGGTCCTCCTCCCAAACCTACAGCACCTGTTCTTCCCAGGCGGTCTCCCATCCAAGTACTAACCAGGTCCAACCCTGCTTAGTTTCTGAGATCTGACAGGATCAGACACCACAGTAGTACAGCTGCAGGCTATTTAAATTTAGGTGATAACTAATAAGCCAGCTAGTAATGATGATTAAACAGTGGGAAGGAATTCAGAGAAATGAAGGCAGGAGGTGTAAGTGAGCAAAATCTTCTGAAGTGAAAGATAACAAATCAAGAAAAAGAAACAATTATTACTTAGAGTTAGACCACCATAATGGGAAACATGAAAAGGGGTTGATACTGGAGGTAGAAAATGGTAAGGTGGGAGGAGGTTGTTCCTCATCATACTCTCTTCTGAACTGAGTTGTTGCCATGTTTTATGTTAATTTTTAAGAAACTACTTCAAAAAAATTTTTTTAGTGTATTTAAAAGTTTTATGTGTTAAACTTTTGATTCTAGCTAACCTGCAAATATTTAAATAAGAATGTGGCTGTGCATTAGGTTGAAGCTTTTCTGGGAACTAGTTTCTTAATAATGATTTCATTAACACTCTTCCAATGGCTGACTTTTGACTTTTCAGGATCAAAACAAGTTGGAGAAACACCAGCATCTGGGGACTGCTTGGATGGCACATCCCGTGTTCCCAATACCATGTTCGATTTCCCCCCTCTTCCGTTAGACCAAGTGCAAGAGGAGGAATGTGAAGTGGAAAGGTAAATTCAAAGATCATAGAGAGGTTTAGGGCACTGCTTAAAAGTTTTTTGAATTATATACTATTCTTGTACTTTGTAGCATTTTTTTCCCCTATGTAATTTTTTGAAAGAACTAGCACAGGTTGGTAGTTAACGTTAGTTATTGAGATTTTCTTCTGTTTATTTTATATTAAATAATTCACATGTCCAGGAGAATTGTTTATCATCCACTGGAGTTTAATCCACCTTTCAGTATCTTAGGTGTAAATTTCTTGATCTCCATTTTGTTTTCACTTTGACTCATTATTCTCCATTGTCTTAGGGTGACAGAACAAGGAACACCAAAGCCCTTTCGGAAGTAAGTAAATCTTACGTAGCTTTTGCTTAAGAAATAGTTTCTTTTTTTTTTTTTTTTAAGCCCCAGTCTTAAAGGAAAAGCAACCCTGTACACACTCTGTTAAATAATGTAAAAGAAAATCTTTATAAATTCCCATCATTCAAAAGATGTATATGGAAGTGTATATAACATGTATAAACTATTTTATAGGAGAGGAGGATGTGTTAGGCTCTGTGCTAAATCAGAGGCAGAAATCTGATTGACTCATGGTAGTATTAGGACTTGTGCCATCTCCCATTGTCTACTCGGTGTCTTTAAGCAGAATTTGTTTTTTTTTTTTTTTTTTTTTTTTTTTTTTTTTTTTTTTTTTCTATCAGGTTTGACAGTATAGCATTTGGAGAAAGTCAAAGTGAGGATGAGCAGTTTGAAAATGACCTAGAAACAGATCCACCCAACTGGCAGCAGCTTGTTAGTCGAGAAGTGTTATTGGGACTAAAACCTTGTGAGATCAAAAGACAGGAAGTAATTAATGGTGAGTTTAATCAGTTTTGGTTTTTTGTTCACATACATTGAATTTTATCAGAATAAAGCCAATTCCTTAGCCATGGGGTTTGCTTCAATTTCTCTTAGCCTTTTGTTTTAAATGAAGATGAAATTAAACTACATAGATGATTATTGAACCCTTCAACTCAAAAAATGCAAGTGAGGGATAGGTGCCATGGTGCACACCTAAAATCCCAGTTACTCAGGAGGCTGAGGCAAGAGAATTGCAGGTTCAAGGCCAGAGGCAGTCTACAACTTAGCAAGACACTTTCTCAAAATAGAAAATAAAAATGCTGGGGGGTGCAACTCAGTGGTGGAGTACTTGTCTAGCATATGTGAGGACCTGGGTTCAGCCATCCCAGTGCTTCAAAACAAAAAGAAACAAAAACTGCAAATGATTCTATAATTCTGATTGATAATTTAACAGTAAAGAATGTTTAACCTTCAAAATAATGAGGATCTGTAGCATTATAGGTTTCAAAGTTAAAAAATCATTGAGACATTAGCCCCAGCACTTCATTTTCAGATTATATTTTATGCATAGATTATGAAGAGGAAGCTGAAGTCCAGGGAGATTAGTTGAGTTAGTCAAGATCATATAGCTGATAAGTGATAAGAAGAAAACTAGGATCTAGGTCTTCCCATTCCCTGGTGCAGTGTTCTTCAGTTAACCTAACATGTGTAACAGATAATGTAGCATGGATGCTGTACTCTCTACTATCCCTAGGATATGATTTAAATAAATACCCTCCTTGTCTCTAAAAACAGTAAGACCTGGTGAAATTACAGTCTGGCTTTAGAAATGAGAGTCTATAGACAAATTAGATAACCAAAAGTACTATTATTTCTGCCGGGAGCTATGGTACACACCTACAAACCCAGAAACCTTGACACTTTGCCTCAAAATAAAAAATAAAAAAGGTACTAGAGGTGCAGCTCAGCAATAAAGCACTTGTCTAGCACCCATGAAGCCCTGAGTTCAACCTCTTAGACTGAAGATGAGGGGAAAAAAACAAAAAGAAAGAAAACCACCACCACCAAAAAATTATTATTTTGTAATAAGGTTCAAGTTAAAGGATATATGCTATCAGAGGTTGTGGTTTTGTAGTGTTCTAGTGTTAGGTATTGTAAACAGATGGATGAGTTTGAGAACACACTGTTAACTTTAGACATAAAATACATGTATGTGATATTTTTCATTTGTCAGTACTCTACTGAGAGCTGCTATGAAAGAGAATTTCATGGAATCAAAGTGACTTCAGAGACACATCATCATTTCTAAGTGCTAATAACTTATTACACAACTCATTTGCTACCTGATTCCAGCAAAAGGCTGTTTGATCCTGTGGAATTATTCTAAGGAAGGCAACATTTCATACTTTCTTTTTCTTAGAATTGTTCTACACTGAAAGAGCTCATGTCCGAACACTGAAGGTTCTTGATCAAGTGTTCTATCAGCGAGTGTCCAGAGAAGGAATTCTGTCACCTTCAGAACTACGGAAGATTTTTTCAAACTTAGAAGATATTCTTCAGCTTCATGGTAAGAGTAATTGGCTTGGATCATTATCCCTACATTTCTGATGGAGAAAAGATTTTGAATATATAAACATACCTTTGATACCTTTGTATATATTTTCATGTGATTTTGTAAATGTATCCATGTTAGCATTCCTGAAACTATATGTGAGCACCTATTATAAATACAGAAATGATTGAATCTTTGTCTAGATCCTTTCGCCTCACAATCAGCCTTTTTTATATAAGCTGTTAACATAGAGTGCTAGGTCTAAAGCCTGTGCTTCAAGTGAAAAATATAGAATTGAAGTTTTCCTATGAGTTATATATAATTTGAAGTATATAGATATATCCTGCCAACTCTGTCTCTTAAGAAGTCTGCATCCATGTCTTGGATGTGCACTTTATACTTAGGCACCTTTCTCTCTCTCTCTGAATACCCATGTTGAAATCTGAAGTGTTTATTATCTCTTATCTCTACTTAATAAACTTGCTAAGTTTGTTTCAAAAAAATTTTTTTAATTCTATACCCCATGCAGTAATATACATATAAATGTATTTTTTAAATAGTCATATACAATATATAATCCCATGAGGGGATAATTTTCAGAAATTGTTTTATTATTTTGTTGCTTGAAACAAATTTTGTAAATGATACACAAATGATACCTTATATCTTTCCCTGGTTGAGTCGTCATGGACGGTTTTTGTTGTTTTATTTATTTTATTTTATTTATTTTTTGTGGTACTGGGGGTTGAACCCAGGGCCTCATGCCTGCATGCTTTGCAAGTGCTGGACCACTGAGCTGCACCCCCAGCCCATTTTTTTTACTTTTTTGAGACAGGGTCTCGCTAAGTTACACAGACTGCCTCTGGTCTCGAACTTGCAATCCTCCTGCCTCCGCCTCCTGAGCTGCTGGGATTACAGATGTGCACCACTGCGCCCGGCTTTGGTTTGTTTTTTTGAGACAGTGTCTGACTGTATAGTCCAGGCTGTCTTTGAATTCATGATTGTCCTGCCTCTGCTTTATGAGTGCAGGGAACTCATGATTGTCCTGCCTCTGCCTTGTGAGTGCACCACCACACTTGGCTATCACGGGCTTTTGTGTACAGTAGTAGGATGTTCCTCTCTTTGTAGGTCACTATTTCTCTATGACATTTAATTTTAAATCTTTCTACATCAAGGGTATCATCACCACCTACCAATACCTGCCAACCAAATCAGTCCCTTTTATAACGTTGTGAATAGTCTTAGGTTTTACCAGCCGCATTGATAAGTTTGGGCCTGATTACATCCATTCATCACCTATTAACATACACATTTTGAGAGGAACAGTGAGCAGAATTGCCTACACCGTTTGCCTTTGCATTCTGTCAAGCATGATTACAGGTGGAGTCTTGAGGTTAAATGCATATTTGATGCTTCTACACTATATGTGATGTGCTAGTTTCTAAAAATGTTTGATGCTTTAGTGCCTGTGTCTCAGAGTTTATAGTATCCAGATTATATTTAAGCAGATTAGAAGCAGCTATGCTACTTTGAAAATCCTTTCTTTGAAAATGTAGCTATTTAGTACTGCTAGTAATTTAGCCTAAAATAAATGTGGACTTAATTTTTTCTATTTTTTTTAGTTGGGTTGAATGAACAAATGAAGGCTGTTCGAAAGAGGAATGAGACCTCTGTTATTGATCATATTGGGGAAGATTTGCTCATCTGGGTAAGGAAATTTTCTGTTTGTTTTTAATATTTTTACAGACATTTGATCAGATTAAAGGTTGAGTAACAAACCTTTCCAACTCTGTAAACTTATGCAAAAAATATGCAAAAACTTAGGTAAAAATATGCAAAGTTAAAGTAAAGCAACAAAGAGTCCAGAGCATGTATTCCCTTGATTAATATGTTCTAATCAGTGCTCAATCAAACAACTTCTTGTTGCTGTTAGGTGCCATCCAGTCAGGTCCAGCTCACAGCGACTCTCTGTATAACAGAACGAAATACTATCTGACACTGTGCCATGCCCAGCCCTATTGTCAGTGCTTCCCTGCTATTCATAGGGTTTTTGATGGCTGATTGTTCTGAGAGTGGGCTTCCAGGTCCTTCTCCCTAGGCTACAGCACCTGGTGTTACCAAGCAGTCTCCCTTATCAGGACTAACCAGGCTCAACCCTGCTTAGCTTCTGAGCTGTGACAAGATTAGATGCCAGGCTGATGATATGGCTGTAGTCAATCAAATTAAGTACTCTAGTTCATTGAAATAACGATACTAGTCTTGTATATTTTAAAGAACAGTAAAATGGATCTTTGTGAAATTATTTAAGTGATATAGAATTTTAGCTATCTTCTGTTGTGCAAATCTTAGAAGTATACTGTATAATAGTAGACAATCATAGGTCCAGAACTGCTATCACAATAGTATAAAAGTGAAAACTACTTAATCTTTTTTACAATGTAAGAGTTCAGAGGCTATAGTAGATGTTTTTCAAATTTTCTCTTTTTGTGTGACTCTGTCAGTGCTGTACAAGGTGCTGGAGGTACAGTGGCAATTAAACCAAACATGGCTCCTACCCTTGTAGAGTTTATAATTAATGGGAAAATAGTCCATTGATTATCTAATACATAAGTGTAACAAATAAGGGAGAATACAGGTTGTTATGGGAATATATAGCAGAGAGACCTAAACTAGAACATATAGGAAACCTTCCTGAGGAAGAGAGTTGATTTAAACTTTTTAAGAAAGTACTGTAAAGTCGGGCATAGTGCCATACACCTATAATCCCAGCAACTTGGGAGGAAGAGGCAGAGGTAGGAGGATCACAGGTTTGAAGCCAGAGGCAGCCTATGTAATTTAGCAAGACCTTGTCTCAATTTAAAAAATAAAAAAGGGGCTAGAGGTGCAGCTCAATGGCAGAGCACTTGCAAAGTTATGTGTGAGGCTCTAGGTTCAGTGCCCCAGTACCACAAAAGAAAAAAAAAAAGAAAAAGAAAGTACTATATCATCAAGGCTGTGAGTAATGGTAAAGTCTATGGCTTAGTTCTCAGAATTTTAACACAGGATGAGCATGAAAGGTTTAGATATGCCTACAAAAATTTACTTCATGATATTCACCACTTGAGGAAATGCCACAAGATTTTGGTAATTCTACAATTACAACTTTCTAAAAGATCACACACTAGAAAGTTACCAAAACAATTTTTATCATTGGTGGTAACATCATTGCCCAGAATCTCTTAATGTAATGGTGGTTCTCTTTTTTAACCACTTGACTTAGAATGTTGTTACTAGGTACCATCAAGTTCATCTGACTCATAGTGACCCTCATACGGCTTTCAATGGCTGATTGTTTCAGGATTGTTTTTCAAGAGCGGATTGCCACATTCTTCTGCCATTTTTGTGGTGCTGAGGATTGAACCTGGGTCCTTAGTACGGAGTAGGCGCTCTATCAGCTGAATTAAACTCCAGCCCATGACTTAGAATAGAAGCAAGAAATTTTAATCCATTCTCACCTTGGTTGTATTGTACTTTCTAAATCATTTTCTACCCAAGGCCACTCAGGTATTATGAAGATGTAACTTCTTGGACATATAGAAAAATACTATATAGTAAAAGATAGAGAAGACTTGGATGGGAAACTTAGATGGAAAGGGGGGGAGGGGGGAAACATAGAGGAGGGTAAGGGGTAACCTATATGAATAATGCTTATCAAATTGCATATATGAAAATTGTCACAATGAAAAGCATGTCAAAATGAATCACATTATGATGTACATTAAAAATTTCTAATAAAAAAAAAATTCAACCTACTCTCTGGCTACTCTGTGGTAGCATGTCTTATCTTGTTTCTTAATCTCAGCATAGCAGTGAAATTTATAACTGAGTTCTCTTGGCTTGACAGCACACTGATTGCCTTGAAACAAAATTGAGAATTTTTATAAGACCATTGTTAATGTTTTATGACAGTGTAGTATCAATTTCTATGTCAAATTTGGATTAAAAGTTTGTAAGGCATACAATTTAAGATACTGCACCTTGATTACTAAACAGGTTCATTTGTGTTTCCTATAAAATAATATTTAATATCAAGTGCATAGTGAGATTCATCATTAATAAGATACAAAAGTACAATTGGTCCTCTTATCACAGTTAGACTGGAGGAATCTACATGGTAAAATAGAGAAACCTGTGAACAGAGTAGAACAAAAGAAATTCTTCTAAAGCATTTAAAGGCCTTGGATTTAGCTCAGTTGGTAGGGCGCTGCTCTGCAATCTCTAAGGTCCTGGGTTTGATTCCCAGCACCGCAAAAATGGGAGAAGGACGTGGCAATCCACTCCTAAGGCAATCCCAAAACAATCAGCCATTGAAAACCCTATGAGGGTCGCTATGAGTCAGACATGACTTGACAGTATCTAACAAGAAAGCATGTAAAAGGAAGCGTTTTGGGGTTTTTGTTTGTTTGTTTTTTGCAGTGCTAGGCATCAAACCCAGGACCTCACATATCCTGGGCAAGTACTCTGTCACTGAGCTATATCTCCCACCCCAAGAAGTATGTTCTTTACCAGGATGTCATACCTATAAAATGTTGAGGAAAAACATAATGGAATAACCAGTGTGGTCTTTTAACTTGCATACAAAGGGTTAATTTAGGGTAAAATATTGGTTAGAACTCCTAAAAGAAAAAACCATGAATGGGCCTCCGTATTTATTCCTTCAGGTTTTAGTTCTCTGTCTCTGTCTCTGTCTCTGTCTCTGTCTCTGTCTCTCTCCCTTCCCCCATACCCCTATCTCTTTTGGTGGTGCTGGGGGTTGTACCCAGGGCCTCACACATGATTAGCATGCACTCTACCACTGAGTTTCACCCCAGCCCCTACCCTGCTACCTTTAAAAAATGGTTTTAAAATTTTTTTTCCAGCATTGGTTTCTTAGGGTGATTTTATGTGTATTTAAACTATTTATAAAACTACTGTAGAACCACTGGTTCTACAGCATGGTTTTCCTTCGTATACCCAGTTGCTCTTTGTATTTGTATAGTGCTTTGATTTTTGGCATACCAAAAGCGTTGCTAGTCTTGTCTTTAAACATGATGAGTGTCTTATTTATTTAGTTTTTGCAGTGCTGGGATTAAACCCAGGGCCTTGTACAAGCTAGGTATACACTTTACCACTGAGCTACATCCCCAGCCTGAGTGTCATATTTATGATACAATAAGAAGATAAAATTTGACTTATGGAACCTACTTGAAGAATTTACCTACAAATATAGTACTGAAGGACATTTTACAAAATGTCTTTGTGTATAGACTTTTGAAAATATGGCTTTAAATAGAAGATTGCCTCTTTGTAAATTATAAAGCAATCATTTGCAAATATAAAAGTGGTATTTAACATAATTTATTTGATTTATTAAAATAATTTATTTGATTTATGCCTGCAGCCATAGCCCTGTGGCATCTGATCCCATTAGATCTTGGAAGCTAAGCAGGGTGGGGCCTGATTAGTGCTTGCTTGGGAGACTGCCTGGGAACACAAGATACTATAGGCTTGGGAGAAGGATCAAGCAACACACCCCCAAAAATCAATCCGCCATTGAAAACCCTATGAATAGCAGAGAAGCACTGACAATAGTGTTTCTCCTGTTGTACATAGGGTCTCTGTGAGTTGGACACTAACTTGACAGCAACTAACAACAACAACATTTCATTGATAAGAAACCTTATCAATAAGGCACTTGTTTGGTATTTCATCAGAAGTTTTAAGGTTATGGCATATACAAACCTCAATTTACAGATTAAAAGTATTGAAACAAATTTAAGTTTACAAATTAAAAAATACTAGTAAAAGGCACAGTTTTTAGCCAAAAGAGATTCATAGGCTCATGCATCTCTCCCCCCACACCCAGCTTCAATCTCTGCACAGGAGAAGCAGTAATGATTTAATTTTATTTCCACTCTGTCTATAGTGCATTTCATGTTGCTGCTGCTGCTGTCACATGCTGTCAAGTTGGGTCCAACTCATAGCTACCCTATGTACAACAAAACGAAACACTCCCCCATTCAGAGCCAGGCACATGATCTTTTTTGTGTTTAAGCCTATTGTTGCACGCACTGTGTTAATGCATCTAGTTGAGAAACTTCCTTTTTTTGTTGACCTACCATTCTTCCAAACATGATGTCCTTCTCCAGGGGTTGGTCCCTCATGACAACATGTCCAAAACACATCAGATAGTCTAGCCATCCTTGCTTCCGAGGAGCACTATGGTTGCACTTCTAAGATGGTATATTCAGAGCCCATGATATATTCAATATTTGTCTCCAGCATCATAATTAGTAGGAAAGAAAGCTAGTAATGTAAGAATTTGCTTCCCGGAGCGGTATAAGAGTAATTATTTGATAAGGTGTCAGGGTCTACGAAAATAAAACTTTAGTCTCAGTCTCTAGACATTTTTCATCTGGTATTCTCCAAATGTCAACTTTTCTACTTTAGAAGTGGTATAGGCTGAAAGGTAGTAAGTTTCAGTAGGCTACCAGCAAGAAAATATTTGCCTGTGAGAAAAGGTCTGGGTATGTCAAAGTCAAAGCTTGTTGTTGTTGTTGTTGTTAGGTACTATTGAGTAAGTGTCTGACTCATAGCAGTCCTACATACAGCAGGCAAAACACTATTGTCAGTGCTTTTCTGCTATTCATAAGGTTTTCAATGCGGATTGATTTTTGGGAGTGTGTTGCCGGGTCTTTCTCCCAAGCCTGCAGCACCTGTTGTTCCCAGGAGGTCTCCTGTCCAAGTACTAACCAGACCCAACTCTGCTTAACTTCCGACATCTGACAGGATAGGATGCCACAGTGCTACGGCTGCAGGCCAAAAGCCAAAGCTTTTTAATGGAGAGCTATTCGAACTCCACATAAAAATGCAGTTCTGTGATTCTTGTCACTGAGAAATGCTTACTGGAATGTTGAAAGGATCATGATTGTCTCCCATTTTGCTTGGCCTTATGTAAGTGCAATCTCTCATTCTCTATTGTTTTCTTTGCATTCTTGGCACAGTTCAGTGGACCGGGAGAGGAGAGGTTGAAACATGCAGCCGCTACGTTTTGCAGTAACCAACCTTTTGCCCTGGAAATGATCAAGTCTCGTCAGAAAAAAGATTCTCGATTCCAGACTTTTGTGCAAGTGAGTTGAGTGCATCTGGGAGAAAAGATAATATATGTTTTCATGAGTTGCAGAATACACTTGAGGAATTCTGACTTTGTCTTTTACAAGGATTGTGTTTGTGTTAAGATTTTAAAAAGCCATATATTATCTCTTAAATTACTGGAAGGCATAAAGATGGGTTTGTAATGATGAATAATAAAAAATATGTGAGGATTAAAATACTTGACATAGAAATCCACATTGCCATGGAAGCGAGTCATATTCACTAGTAAAACAATATTGTTAAAGCGTCAGGATGATCTTATATCACACCTAGGGAAGATTATAATAGCAGTCATAATCATTAGAGTGGGAGTATACACTAGAGTAAATAAGAGTCTATAAACTACAGCCCATAGGCTGCATCCAGCCTGCTGCCTGTTTTTGTAAATAAAGTTTTATTAGGTCAAAGTGTATTGGTGTTCTGTTGTCATATAATAGATTACTACAATATGACCACTTAATGCAAATTTATCATGTCACAGATTTTGTGGTTTAAGATATAGCTACAGTTTAGCTGGATCCTTTATTCAGGGTTTAACCAGGCTGAAATCAAAGTGTAGGCTAGAGCTGCAATTCTCATCTTAGGCTCAGGGGGCCTCTTCTGAGCTTACTGGTTGGTACTGGAATTCATTTCCTTGAAACGCAAGACTGAGTGAGGTCTCTGCTTCCCAACTAGTTTTTGTTTAGGAATCAGTCCTAGAGCATGCCCCCATCTCTCTCCCATATGGCCTCCTTAGCAGTTGACAGTTGAATGTTTGCTTTCTTCCAGGCCAGTAGGATTTCTTTTAAAGTCTCCTTTGATTAAGTCAGGCCCACCCAAGGCAATTTCATTTTTGATAAATTCAAAGTCAACTGATAGTGAAATAATAATAGGAGCGATACCCCATCATATTGACAGACTTCATCCACATTCCAGGGGATAGAATGTATACATTGTAGGAATCTTAGGTTTTTTTTACTCTTCAGAGCCATGTTCATTCATTTATGGATTATCTATGGCTACTTTGTGCTAAAACAGCAGAGTTGATTAGTTATGAAATAGAGTGGCCTGTAGAGCCTAAAGTAATTACTGACACATTACTGAAAAGTTTATAGAACTCTGATATGGATGAGTTGGCATATCCAGACTGGTGATCCAGCGTGCCTACTTGGAATGGCAAATAACAAATTAGTTAACTAATTTTAGGAAAATGTCTCTAGATATTCTGAATAGGTGAAAGTAAAGCCATTTTGTTGTTGTTGTTAGGTGCCGTCAGTCGGTATCTGACTCATAGCAACCCTCATGTTGTTGTTGTTATTGTTGTTAGGTGCCGTCAAGTAGGTATCCGACTCATAGAGACCCTCATAGGGTTTTCAATGGCTTACTGTTTCGGGATTGCCTTGGGAGTGGATTGCCAGGTCCTTCTCCCATTTTTGCGGTGCTGGGAATTGAACTCGGGACCTCAGAGACTGCAGTGCAGCGCTCTGCCAACTGAGCTAAATCCCAGCCCCAAAGCCATTTTAGAACAAATTAATTAATTAATTGGGTTTTTGAGGCCAGGTCTCACTCTGTAGGTCAGACTGACCTTAAACTTGTGATCTTCCTGCCTTGCCCTTCCAAATGCTGGGATTGCAGGCATGTGCCAGTATGCCCAGCCAAGAAATAATTCTTTAAGAGTTCATTGTGTGTGCTCTTGGTCCTCCCTTGTACTGATAGGAGACACCATTGGTCTGATGAGAGAGGCTTCTTTCCGCTGTGACTAGAAGGGAAAGCAGAAGTACTGTGTGCCGGTCATTTGTCTTGGTGTATATATATATATATTTATATCTTGACTTAATAACCAGAACTGCGATACTGTAGACACTTACAGTGAAGACATGATACATTTTAGGTAATTATCTTCCTAACAAGAATTACAGATTAATTTATTTCACTTCAATTTTAGGATGCTGAGAGTAATCCACTGTGTCGTCGTCTTCAGCTGAAGGATATCATTCCCACCCAAATGCAGAGGCTTACTAAATACCCACTTCTTTTGGATAATATTGCCAAATACACAGGTATAACATTCTCATGGAACTAAAAAAGCTAGGAACAAAAACAAAAACATGTCCTGCTAAATAAGCTCTCACAGGATCCTGGTGCCTGGAGTTGGATTTCCAAATAGCATAGCAAGATTTTCTAATCATATATAATCTGTTGGCTGTGCTTGGTAGCACATGTATCCCAGTGACTTGGGAGGCTGAAGCAGGAGAATCTCAGATTTGAGATCAGAGGCAGCCTGCATAATGTTATTGTTGTTAGGTGCTGTCAAGTTGGGTCCAACTCATAGCTACCCTATGTACAACAGAATGAAACATTCCCTGACTCTGTGTTAGGCACAAGAACTTTTTTATGTTTAAGCCCATTGTTGCAGACCCTGTGTCAATGCATCTAGTTGAGAATCTTCCTTTTTTTTTTTTTTTTTTTGTGTGTGTTGACCTGCCACACCCCTAAACATGATGTCCTTCTCCAGGGATTAGTCCCTCCTGACAACATGTCCAAACTATGTCAGATGTAGTCTAACCATCCTCGCTTCCAAGGAGTATTCTGGTTGCCCTTCTTCTAGGACAGATCTATTGGTTCTTTTGGCAGTTCATGGTCTAGTTGATATAGATCTTCAGCACTATAATTCAAAAGCATTAATTCTTCTCCTGTCTCCCTTATTTAAAGTCCAGCTTTCATAAGCATGTGATGCAAGTGAATATACATGGCATGAGCCAGGCACATCTTTGTCTTCAATGTGAAAGGTTTACTTTTTAACACTTTAAAGAAGCCTTTGGCAGCAGCTTTTCCCAGTGCAATGCATCTTTTGATTCCTTGACTGCTATTTCCATGGGTGTTAATTGTAGAACCAAATGAAGCAAAGTCTTAGACAGCTTCAGTCTTTTCTTCATTTATCACGTAGTTGTTTTCCTAGTTGTAAGAATTTTTCTTTAGTTGATGTTGAGGTGCACCGTACTAGAGCCTGTGTTCTTTGATCTTCATCAGTAAATATTTCAAATCCTCTTCCCTTTAAGCATGCAGAGTTGTGTCATCTTCATAACACAGGTTGTTAATGAGTCTTCCTCCAATCCTAATGCTGCATTCTTCATAAAGTCCAGCTTCTTGGATTATTTGTTCAGTATAGAGATTGAAGACTCAATATAGTATTGTGAAAGGATATAGGCCTGACACATACCTTGCTTGACATGAAACCAGGCACTGTTTTCTCGTTCTGTTCAAATGACTGCCTCCTGGTCCATGTACAGATTCCTCATGAGTACAGTTGTTGTTGTTAGGTGCCATTGAGTTGGTGTCCAACTCACAGTGACCCTACATACAATAGGAAAAACAGTATTGTTAGTGCTTCTCTGCTATTCATAGGGTTTTCAATGGCTGATTGTTTTTCGAGAGTGGTTTGACAGGTCCTTCTTCCAAGCCTAAAGCACCTGGTGTTCCCAGGTGGTCTGCCATCCAAGGACTAAACAGGCGTGACCCTGCTTAGCTTCTGAGATCTGATGGGATTGGACACCACAGTGGTACGACTGTAGGCATGTGTACAATTAAGTGCCCTGGTATTGCTATTTTTTGCAATGCTATCCACAATTTATTATGGCCCACATAATCAAATGCCTTGGCATAGTCAATAGGTAGACATCTTTCTGGTAATTTCTGCTTTAAGCTAATATCCATCTGACATCAGCAGTGATGTCCCTGGTTCCAGCCCTTTTCTGAATCCAGCTTGATTTTTCTGGCAGTTCCCTGTCTATATATTGCTGTAGTCGCTTTTGAATGACCTTTAGCAAAATTTTACTTGCATGCAATATTAATGATACCATTTGATAATTTCCACATTCAGGTGGATACCCTTTCTTCAGGATAGGCACAGATATGGATATCTTCCAGTCAATTGGCCAAGTAGCTGTTTTCCAAATCTCTTGGCATAAACAACTTAGCACGTGCAGTGCTACATCTGTTTGTTGAAACATCTCTATTGGTATTCCATCAATTCCTGGAGCCTTGTGTTTCACCAGTTCCTTCAAGGCAACTTCCATTTCATCCTTCAGTAACATTTGTTTCTGATCATAATCAATCTATTGAAATGGTTGGTCATCCACCAATTCTTTTAGGTGTAATGACTCTGTATACTTCCATCTCTTTTTGATGTATCCTGCTTTGTTTAATATTTTTCCTGTAGAATCCTGCACTTTTGTTACTCAAGGTTTGAACTTTTTCTTCAGTTCTTTAAACTTGAGGAAAACAGAGTGTGTTCTCTTTTGGTTTTCTATCTCTAGCTGTTTGCACACGTCATTATAGTATTTGATTTTGTCTTCTTGAGCTACCCTTTGAAATCTTTTTAATTCTTTAACTTCATCATTCATCATGCCTTCCTTTTACTTTAGCTGCTCAATGTTCAGGGCAAGTTTCAGAGTCCCTGTTGGGTCTTTTATTCCTGTCTTTTTAATAAACTTTTGCTTTCCTCATGAGTAATGTCTTTGATTTCCTGCCACAACTCATCTGATCTTCAATCATTAGTGTCTAATGTATCAAATCTGTTCTTATGGTAGTCTCTGAATTCAGGTGAGGTATACTTAAGGTCATATACATTTGTTTTAATTTTCTTCAGTTTCAGTTCGAACCTACATATGAGCAGTTGTTGCTCTGATCCACAATCACCACCTGGTCTTGTTCTGATTGTTGATATTGAACTTTTCCATCATCTTGTTCCACAAGTGTAGTCAGTTTGATTCCTGTATGTTCCATCTGATGAATTCCATGTGTATAGTAACCATTTATATTGGTGGAAAAATGTATTTGCAATGAAAAGGTCATTGATCTGATAAAATTGTACCATGCGATCTCCAGCATCATTTCTGCCACCATGGCCATATTTTCCAACTGCTGAGCTTTCTTTGTTTCTAACTTATGCATTCCAGTCACCAGTAATTATCAGTGCATCCTGATTGCATGTCCAATCAATTTCAGATTATAGAAGCTGATAAAAATTTTCCCCATCTTCATTTGGGGCCATAGTGGTAGGTTAATAAATTTGAATAATAGTCATATTAGCTGGCCTTCCCTGTAGGTGTATGGATATTATTCTATCACTAACAGCATTGTAGTTCAGGACAGATCTTTTTTGATGGTGATTGCAACCCCATTTCTCTTTAATCTGTCATTCCTGGCATAGTAGACCATATGATTATCTGATTCAGAATGGCCCATGCCAGTCCATTTTAGCTCACTGATGCCTCGAATATCAGTGTTTATTTGTTCCATTTCTCTTTTGACAGTTTCTAATTTTCCTATATTCATACTATGTACATTCCACATTAATTCCAGTTATTAATGGATGTTTACAGTTGTTCCTTCTAATATTGAGTTGTGCCACATGAGCAAATAGAGGTCCCTAGGGCTTTATTCCATTCCTGTCATTAAGGTAGAATCTACTTTGATGAGGCAACTCTTCTTCCTCTGTTGTCTTTTGAGTGCCTTCCAATGTGGAAAGCTCATTGTCTGGCACTATATCTGATAGTGTTTCTCTGCTATTCATAGGGCTTTCAATGGCTAATTGTTTCGGGAGTTGGTTTACCATGTCCTTCTCCCTGGAGTCTATTTTAGTCTGGAAGCTCATCTGAAACCTGTCCACCATTGATGACCCTACTGGTATCTGTAATACCAGTGCCATAGCTTTCAGCATCACAGCAACATGTAAGCCCCCACAGGTATGGCAAACTGACAGCTGGTGGCTGCATAACTTAGTGAGACCGTATAAACTCTGTGCTAGAGCTACTAATACAGTACATGAAATCAAACAGACTGAAAAAGATAGATTATGCCTCCCCCCCAACCACACACACACACAGTATAAGAAGATTGAATCCAGGGCCTCACGCATGGTAGGCAGGTGACCCACCACTGAACTGAGCCCCTAATCCCATTTAATTTTCATTTTGAGGTAAGGTCTGTATAACTTAGCAAGACCCTATCTCAAAATAAAAATTAAAAGGGACTAGGGGTACAGTTCAGTGGTGGATCACTTGCCTAGAAATGCATGAGGCCTTGGATTTAACCCTCTAGTACTCAAGGGGAAAAAAAAGTATAATCTATCTTCTTCAGCCTGTTTGATTTCATGTACTCTGTTCATAGCTACAGCACAGCTTTTGGCAAAATGGATCATGGGCCAAATCAGGCTCATTGTCTGTTTTTGTAAATAATAGTTTTATTAGAACACAGTCTTCCTCATCTGTTTGCATATGGTCCTTTGACTGCTTTTGCACTCTAGCAGCAGAGTTGAATAGTTGCACAGAGCTCATTTGGCCTGCAAAAGTACAAAATAATTGTCATATTGTCTTTTATAGAATGTGTTTGCCCATCATTGCACTAGCATGTATATTTGATTTGATGAAGTTTTCTACTGGGTTTAAGAGATATGTTTTGTGTGTGTGTATACACACACACACACACACACACACACACACACACACACAGAGTAAACCAATGAATTATAATTATACTTTTCCTATTTTGAACAATGAAGTGAATCTGAGTTTCTCAACTGAACTTTAGGCATTTATACTTAGTCCTCATTAATAATATTACAGAACCGAACTCCTGTTTCTTATGCCTTAGAATTTGAACGTATAATTGGGAAATTTAAAATTATGGTACTTGGTAAATAAAGTAGTTTTATATTTGTACACATTAATTTTCAGACTTTAATATATCTGTTCAGCATAGCTACACTATTATTTGTTGTTGTTAGGTGCCATCGAGTTGTGTCTGACTCATAGTGACCCTCATAGGGTTCTCAATAGCTGATTGTTTCGGGATTGCCTCTGGAGTGGATTGCCACATCCTTCTCCCATTTTTGCAGTGCTGGGAATCGAACTTCGGACCTGAGAGACTGCAGAACAGCGCTCTATCAACTGAACTAAATCCCAGCCTACACTATTATTCAGAGGATTATAATTTTTTTGAATATTCTGACTTTGATATCCCTTGCATTGTAGCCATGACAGAGCTTCAGCACATTTTGATGAACTTCATCTTCTTTTAATGATTCAAATAATGTAATCTATTTTCTTTCTTTAAATACAATCTCACCTGTCCTCTGTGGCCATGGCTGTAATCCCAGTGACTCAGGAGGCAGAGGCTGGAGGATAACAAATTTGAGGCCAGAGGCAATCTACATAACTTAGTAAGATCCAGTCTGAAGATTAAAAAAAAAAAATTTAAAGGGGGATTTGGGGTTGCAGCTCAGTGGTAGAGCACTTGCCAAGTATGCATGAGGCCCTGGGTTCAGCACCCCTTGTTGTTGTTGTTAGGTGCCCTCAAGTTGGATCCAACTCATATCGACCCTCATAGGATTTTCAATGGCTGTTTCAGGATTGCCTTGGGAGTGGATTGCCAGGTCCTTCTCCCATTTTTGCAGTGCGGGGAATTGAACTCGGGACTTCAGAGACTGCAGCGCAGTGCTCTACCAACTGAGCTAAATCCCAGCCCCTTCAGCACCCATAATAAAGCAAAACAAACAAAACAAAAGCAAAACATAAAAACCCTCAAATTCAGAGAAACTTGTTCTGGAATATTTTTGAATTATTATTCCAAAAATGTCACTTAACAGGTGCACTGAACATAATCATGTAAGCAGTGCCCTATGAAATCCCAGGTGAAGAAGAGGGTTCTGTTTATATAGCTTATAAAATAAATGAAAGCTGCCTCAGGAGCCAGGCTCTGATACTTTTGGAAAGCAAGAATCCTGGATCCTAGGGTTCTATACTCTGAACCACATCACCAGTCACTTCTTTAAATTTTATTTTGAGACAGGGTTTCACTGTGTAACCCAGGCTCGGCTTGAACTCACAATCTTCCTACCTCCACCTCCTGAGTAGCTAAGATTATAGGTGTAAAATGCACCACTACACCTGGCTCTGCCATAGGTTTTAACCCTACATAAAAAAAAAAATTCAGGATCTTAGTATGTTATTGCAACTGTTAAAATGAAATCTCATATATATTTAAACATACATACACACACACTCGTGCACACATATACACGTAAACACATTTTTTTCCTTTCCTAATTTCCTCTATTGTACATTTTGGATTTTCTCCCCATGTTTAGAATGGCCAGCAGAAAGGGAAAAGGTGAAGAGAGCTGCAGATCACTGCCGTCAGATCTTAAACTATGTGAATCAGGCTGTGAAAGAGGCAGAAAACAAGCAGGTAGGAAGGGGAGTGGGAAGCTGCAGGGTGACGTTGGGGGGGGTTGTTATTAGTGCTTCCTAGAATCTGTAAATAATGAGTGCAACTACCATGATGTAATGGATGGGTGGGACATTCCTGAGCTGTCAATGTAGTATGTGGGTCCAGGTCAGTCTGTGGCAAAAGTCATGTTTGACTTTTTTGTGCACCTCTAGCTGCTTGCTTGCTCACTTGTTTATTCATCCAGCAGATGTTTTTAGAACATGTGCTAGGCACTGAGGGTAGAGTATGGAGAGGCTGAGAAAATGAGCTCAGTACTGCACAGGATAGGAGGCACTTCATGGATTATGGTACACATTGTCAGTTGTTGTATGCTCTATGAAGGACAGTTTCAGGATGCTATCTGCGTAGAGGGCTTAGCCCAGTTTGGGGATGTTAGATGGTGGCCATCAGAGAAAGCTTCCTTGAGCAGCTGACATTTGAGTAGTGCTCTGAAGGAAGAGCAGAAATGAACCAAAATAGTGTGAAAGGAAGCAACCTAGAAATAGAGGAAGCAGTATTTACAACAGTCCTGAGTAACCCAACGAATAGTGTGGATCATGCCTATTATAGAGCAGTCACAGTAGTATAAAATGGGGTAAGTAGGCCAGGGCCAAATTATACAGGGTTTTTCTACCATGTTAAAGACTTTGATTTTTGTTCTAAGTGAAGTAGGAATTCCTTATAGACATTTAAGACATTTGAAGTGTTCAGATTTTCACTGTATCAATCATACTGCTCAAGGAAGAGTGGGTTGGAGGAAGGTGTAGTGGATAAGAGAGCCCAGTTAGCAGTGAGTCAGCAGTCTAAGATTGATGATGGGGGCGTAGAGAAAGTCAAGAACTGAGGAAATACTGGCGATAGAATTGGTAGGATTTGGTGGCTGGTCTGTAGAAGAATTTGAGGAGAGACCATGTCAAGAAGAAATCCCTAGGTTTCTGGCCTGCACATGGGGATGGACTGGACAGGTGGAGAAGCTCCAGAGTTGTGGGGAAGAGGAGTTCCATTTGAGACATCAGGTAAAGATGTGCACCAAGTGGTTAGCTACATGAGCCCAACTCCAAGAAGACCATGCTGAAGATAAAAAGCTCATAATCTGTGGATGTGGGTATAATTTTTTAGGAACCAAGTATGTTGACAACTGTGTTGGGGAAGCTGTAGAAAAACTGTTCTTTCAAATACATTGTTTTCAGTATAAAATGATAAAGCCCTAGGGGGAAATTTGGTGATATTTAAAAGTGTACATACCCATACTGCTACCTTTTGACCCATCAGTTCTGTTTGAAGTGACTTACTCAAGAGAAGAGGTACTCATTCAAATAGATTTATACAAGAATGTTTATGGCAGCTTTATTCATAGTAGCCAAAAACTGGAAACAGTGCAAGAATTCATCAGCAGGAAAGGACAAAAACCGACTGTGGTATGGTCATAAAATAGAATACCACTAGTGATAAAAATGAATGAATCTCACCAACATTATGCTGAGCAAAAGAAACCAGACACAAAAGAATACATACATATTATTCCATTTATATGAATTTCTAAGACGCTAAAGTGATCTGTGATAGAAAAAAGTAATTAGAAAAATGGCTGCCACCAGGGACATGGGGAAAGATATTAACTAGGAAGAAGCATGAGGAAACTTTCTGGGTGATGGTAATACTTCATATCTTCGTAGGCGTTTGACTTGCACTAGTATATGCACTTGCCAGAACTTGTGGGAAAATGCACTTAGAGTATGTATATTTTACTGTGTAAGTTTTTAAAAAAGAAATCTTGAACTCTTGTTCATGATATGCATACTACAATATTTAGGGGTAAGTATACTTAGGTCTCTGTGTGTGTGTGTGTGTGTGTGTGTGTGTGTGTGTGTGTGTGTGTGGTTTTGTTTGTTTTTTTGCATTACTTAGAAGTTGAACCTAGGGCCTCACACATACTTTGTAAGGGTTCTACCTCTGGGCTGCACTGCAAGTCCAGTTTTTAATTTTCTATCTTGAGACAGGATCTCACCAAGAAACACAGGCTACCTTTGGCCTTGAACTTGCAATCCTCCTGCCTCCATCTCCCAAGTCATTGGGATTGTAGGTTTGCACCACTATGCCTTGCCTAGGTCTGTGATGAATTTTGTAATGTACTCAAAAAATAAGGTACACCGAGTAGATAGGATGATTAGGTGCATAGATATGTAATAAAACAGAGCAATAATTGCAGAATGTAGGTGGTGGGTAATTAAGTATTCACCATATACATTTAGGGCTGGAATCCAGCTCATTTGGTAGAGTGCTGCTTTATGCCCTTTGAGTACCCAGGTTCAATCCCTAGCACTGCAAACACGGAAGCAGGACATGGCAATCTACTCCTGAAGCAATCCCGAATCAGTCAGCCACTGAAAACATCCTATGAGGGTCACTGTGATTTGGATTCAACTCAATGGCACATTATAACAGCATATACACCTAAACTCTCCTGGTGATTTAGACATTTTTTAGATGTTGAGGAAAATGCAATACTAGAGATAGTTTTAGAAACTTTTCCTACAGCTGTATCAACACTGGTGTACAAAGGCATCTGTTTAAGGCCATTTTATTACAGTATTATTTGTTTCTGGTGAATATTGGAAATAAGCTAAGTGTCTAACAGTAAGGTATAGTTAAATTATAGTTCATTCACAGAGTTGAATACTATAAAGCTGTTGAAAAACTGAAACTTCTCTCTTTGTGTTAATGTGGAACAGTTTCCAAGATATGTTGATAAGTCTCACGTACACACACAAAGAAATATCTGTAAGAATATATTAAAGCTACATTTGAATGAGGAACACATACCAGGACTACCAGAGGAATGCATGAGTGAATATTTTGTGCTACTGTATTTTGTTTTAAAAGGATGTATGCACACAGAACACACAGACGAGCCTATTTATATACACATATATTCAGTTTGCATAGGATTTTTCTCAAAAGCTACCCAAGAAATGGGTATTAGTAATTGCTTCTTTAGAGAAAACTGGGGAGAGGGGCAAAGGAATAGGGTTGGAGGGGGACTTTTTAGCATGTGCGTTGTATTTATTACCTTCTGAATTTTGTATGATGCGTATGATTCACATACTCAGAAAATAAGTATAGCTAGTTAGAGGCCGAGCTGGGATTTAGCTCAGTTGGTAGAGTGCTGCTCTACAGTCTCTGAAGTCCTGAGTTTGATTCCCAGCACCGCAAAAATGGGAGAAGGATGAGGCAGTCCACTCCCAAGGCAATTTTGAAACAACCAGCCACTGAAAACCCTATGAGGGTCGCTGTGAGTCGGACACAACTTAACAGCACCTAACAACAACAAATTAGAGGCTAGGGAGTTTGGAAAGAAGATTGAGAAGGGAATGCTAAAGAGGAATAAGGAGAATGAGGAGAGTGACTGTCACCAAAGCCAAGGCAAGAGGTGTTTTAAGAACAAGAGAGTTATCATGTCTGGTGTTGCAATGAGCTCAGTAAAATGCAGATTTAATATGTCCATTGATTTAGAAACAAAGAGAGGTCATTGATGATGAAAACAGTAACCTTGGCTCTATCCTGTGTCATTTTCAGCGTTTAGAAGATTATCAGCGTCGCCTTGATACCTCCAATCTCAAGTTGTCAGAGTACCCAAACGTTGAGGAGCTTAGGGTGAGAAATGATCTAATCATAATTTCAAAAATAAAATGTACTAGAGACCTGGCAGGTAATTAACATCTCAGTGGGACTATCCATCACCTGAAGGAGTTCTTTATTGTAGATTATCACATTTATGTTTTTATTCTGCCTCTTTTATTCTGGCCTATGTGAAGACTATTTTTGTCTTTCAGTTAGGGGAATATTTTGTGAGAAACTGTAACTTTACATTATAGAAATTGTCAGGAGACAAACACTAGTTATTAGTAAACATAATTTCGTTGTGTTTTGTAGTTTGACTGTTTACTGTAAGAACTTTCCAGATCATTGTGTAAAGTAAGATAATGTAGCTATTTTTCTATGAAGCTCTTGCAAAGCATAAAAGTTGAAACCATTATAGGAATGATAGTAAAATGCTTCCTCATCACCACTTTTTATATCTTGGTTTTCTTCTTAATAAATTGTTCGACTCTTGAGTCTTTTTTTTATATCATCTTACTCGATTGTTGTTTTGGCAGATTTATTTGGTGTCTTGGGAGAAGGACGTGGCAACCCACTTCCAAGGCAATCCCGAAACAATCTGCCATTGAAAACCCTATGAGGGTGGCTATGAGTCGGACATGACTCAACGGCACCTAACAACAACAACAACAATTTGGTGTCTGTGTAAAATAGACTTCTGTGTTGTATATAACAGTTTATCAGAAAGCATATTAATGTACTTATCCCCTTAACTTCCAAAAATGAGAGCTATTATGCTAAAAAATGATTCTTTTTGTTTGTTTGTTTTCATTTTGGTTTTGTGTTTATTTTTGTTTATGTTTTGCAATACTGGGGGCTTGAGCCCAGGGCCTTGTGCATGCTAGGCAAGTGTTCCACCACTTAACTGCACCCACAAGATCCACCCACCACACCATTTTTAAAATTTGAGTCAGTGTCTCCCAAAGTTGCACAAGGCTATCTCTGGCTTCAAACTTGCAATCCCCCTGCCTCAGCCTTCTGAGTTACTTGGATTATAAGCATGTGCCATAGCACCAGGCTTGAACAATTCTTTTACTAATAAATTATTGATATTTAGAGTAATTGTGAGTAGTATGTGGACTTTTCATGATGAATGCTCTTTCTTAAAACGTTCTTTGGAATTATAGCCTTAGAACTCAGAAGCCTCTTTCAGATAACCATATGCAGCATGCCCCAGCCTTATCCAGTTATTACAGTGGAGGGACGACTTGAGGATGTAGCGGTGATCTGTAACTTCATTTTCATAAGCTATCATATAATCATACACTTGGAGTGAAATTGGGAAGATAATACTTGTGAATGTTTTTCTTCTTTTTAAAAGGTTTTATGTAGCTTATTTAACATGGACTTTATTCTGTTTTAGGACAGATAGCAATAACAATAGTTGAATGTAAATGGTATCTTTTATATTAAGAATGTTTTGAAAACATTTTTATATGGAATATCACCTCACTGATGTGATATGCTTGGAAATAACTTGTGTATAATTCTCTTCACTTTGGCAGAATTTGGATTTAACAAAAAGGAAGATGATTCATGAAGGGCCATTAGTTTGGAAGGTGAATAGAGATAAAACTATTGGTAAGTCTGATGCCATCTGTCAGGTTTGGGAAGAGTAGAGAAAGGAAGTGTATAAAAAAGTTTCATTATGCTGAAGAGAAGAAGAAAGAATCATTGACAGTTTTCACTTAAAGCAGTTTGCATTGCTACTCTGTGTTATTTTTATCACCTGCTGTGAGGTACATTAAATACTCATTTACTAATACAGCAGAAAACTTTATCATGATTCAGCCCCAGTTCCATCATTCTTTTACTCTGATTAGTTGTTGTAATAAACTTGCTTATACTACTCCCTCTCACACTATCTGTAGTGAGGGACTGTTGTTTTTTAATTCTCATAGGTAACAGTTTAACACTTCAAAACGTTAAAAGTGAATTATTAAAAAATGCAATTAATTTACAAGTAAATTTTTAAAATTTGCTGAATTTTCCAGAAATGATTTTCTTTGTCAAATTGTTTTAAAGTTCTTTAAACATATCTCAGTTTCTATACTTAATCACCTTTTCTGCATTTTTATGTCTAGACCTATATACATTGCTGCTGGAAGACATTCTTGTATTGTTACAGAAGCAGGATGATAGATTGGTGTTAAGGTGTCATAGTAAGATTCTGGCATCTACTGCTGATAGCAAACACACCTTCAGTCCTGTCATTAAGTTGAATACAGTGTTGGTTCGACAGGTGGCAACAGGCAAGTATGTCCACTGGAGGATGCTAACTTCTAGATGCTCCATAAAGTTGTATAAGATACTCAGTATTGTTTAAGTAGTTTAGCTGGCATTGGTAGAGTTTTGTTACTTTTATGTACTTATGCAAATGAAATGAAATTTATTTGCTATTTAGAAAGTGATTTAATAGTTTATACCCTCAAATTATTTAAGATGCCTAGCTTCTCTGATTTTCTGCATTTGAAAATTTTTATGCAAATCATTGGTAGATGTGTTAGAAGGTAATCCCAGTAAGGAGGCTTTCATTAGGGTGGTATGTTTTTTGATTTGGTGGAGAAAAAGTGAAAACTGAAGTGGGTATAGTTGGTTTTTTTAAATCAGTTTAAGTTGGCAAGTAACATTTTAACTGTACTACAATGAGATTCTTTTTTTTTTTTTTTTGCAGTACTGGGGGTTGAACCCAGGGCCTCGTGCCTGCATGCTTTGCAAGTGCTAGACCACTGAGCTGCGCCCCCAGCATTGAGACCCTTCTTAAAACTGGTTAATTTCATGATGCCAGAGTAAAATTTTAACCTTTTTTCTAATGCTCAACTGTATATACTTTTTGTGTGTGAGGGGGTTATTGGTTTTGAGGGTTTTTTGTTTTTGTTTTTTGGACAGAGTCTCACTATGTAGCCCAGCATAGCCTCAGACTTGTGTCCATCCTCCTGCTTCAGCCTCCTAAATGCTGGGATTGCAGGCATGCACAACCATACCTGGCCCACTGAATATTCTTAACTAATAGATTAGCATAGGGCCGTTCAAAATAAATGCAAAAAAGTAATAGCATTTTGTTCAGTAATTTTGATTTTGGCATCTTTTTATTTCTAATTAATGAATATGGAATTAGTGTTAACTTTTATAAACTTTGTTTTATTGAAGTATGATATACAATGTGGGCTGGGATTTAGCTCAGTTGGTAGAGCGCTTCTCTGCAGTCTCTGAGGTCCCGAGTTCGATTCCCAGCATTGCAAAAATGGGAGAAGGACATGGCAGTCCACTCCTAGGCAATCCTGAGACAGTCAGCCATTGAAAACCCTATGAGGGTCACTATGAGTCGGACATGACTCGGCAGCACCTAACAACAACAATATACAGTGTAGCGCAGCAGGTAGCATAAAACTTAAATGTACAACTTGATCACTTTTTGCTAAGTGAACATGTGCTAAGTGAACAACCTTTATCTAAATTAAGATGCAAAATATTACCAAGACCCTAGAAATAACCCTCCTGACCTCTTTGATCATTGTGGCAAATTTTTTCTTGGTCTTTTCTAGATAACAAAGCCTTATTCGTCATCTCCATGTCAGATAATGGAGCCCAAATTTATGAATTGGTGGCACAGACAGTTTCTGAAAAGACTGTGTACGTATCAGATTTAGCTACCTGTTCCAATTAATACTTTATTATCCCAAGTATAATATTCTGTAAACTTTACTTTTATATATAATAGCACTCTGAGAACTAAAAATGGTGTAGAAATTAAATATTTCTTCTATATTTTAGAAACACTCCTCTAAAAACTTGCGCCTTTTCAGATTGTTGTCTTATTTTGATGGTATTCTACTGAAAGTAAATCTCTAAAGAAAAAATTCTCAGAAGTATCAAGTGACTTTTTTAAATGGACAGTATATCCACTATGTTGTTATAATTTTTCTTAAAATGTATTTTATGATGTCTGTCTAATAGTATATTGCCAAATATTGATATTCTCTGGCACAGTGGGGTTTTGGCTTGTTTTTGTTTGTTTGTTTGTTTTGTCTTCAGGATGTATATAACAGGTTTTTCTTCTTTTCCTTTTGTTTTTGTTTTCTGGGCTCCATTCACACCTCCTGAAGCTGGCAGGACCTCATCTGTCGCATGGCTGCATCCGTGAAGGAACAATCTACAAAGCCAATTCCACTCCCACAGTCGCCACCTTGCGAGTGAGCGCTTCTTTGTGCTGTAGTAGGACTGACTTTGTGGTTTTGGCCAGTAAAGAAATTAGATAATTTTTACATTTGGGTGCAATTATGTTTGGGTACCTCATGAAGCTCAAAGACTGCTTCCTTTCTTCTACAGGGGAGACAATGATGAAGAAGAACAGACCAAGTTAAAAGTGGAACATCACAGGATTTCAGTCACTGGTCTACAGAGTCCAGGTAAACTTAATAAATATGTTTTCCTGGAAGAAACTAGTCTGTGATCTATTAAGGTATAAAGAAACTTTTGAACTGCTTTTGATTTATGCAGGTTCTGCAGTTAGCTATGCAGTTTATCAAACTCTGCTCATGAGCCTTCTGTGTGCCAGTATAACACTTCCCTAAGTGCTATGTGTTGGGAGAAGGATCTGGCATCCCACTCCCAAAAACCAATCAGCCATTGAAAACCCTATGAGTAGCAGAGAAGCACTGACAATAGTGTTTTCTCTGCTGTAGAAAGGGGTGCTCTGAGTTGGATAGCGACTCAACAGCACCTAACAACAACAGGTGCTATGTGTTTTACTTAGTGGATAATCTCTGTAGTTCATGTGATTGTTTTCTTCCAAGTATTTCCTGAATGCTTCACGTTAAAGTTAAAAGTTCTGTTAAGATTTGATCTACCTTTTCTGTTCCACTGAACAGACAGAGATTTGGGATTAGACTCCCCCTTAATTTCATCAAAACCTCAGTCTCATTCACTGAGTACCTCGGGAAAATCAGAGGCAGACGATCTCTTTGTGACTGCGACACAGTTTGCAAAGGAGCAGCACGCAGATGGAACACTAAAGGAAGGTGGGGAAGATTATCAAATCACAACCCCAGATCCACACCTGCCTGTCTCAGAAGAACGATGGGCATTGGATGCACTGAGGAATTGTAAGTTCTATTCATAGCTTATTGCAGATACCTAATAAATACTGGAGTTGTATAATTTACTGAACAGCCATTTCGGGAGAATCCAGAGAAGTAGAAGCCATTACTTTTCCTGTCAAGAAGTTTGTGGTGCCGGGAACGGTGGCGCACGCCTGTAATCCCAGCGGCTCGGGAGGCAGAGGCAGGAGGATTGCAAGTTTGAGACCAGAGGCAGTCTGAGTAACTTATCGAGACCCTGTCTCAAAAAGTAAAAAAATGGGCTGGGGGCGCAGCTCAGTGGTCCAGCACTGGCAGAGCATGCAAGCTCGAGGCCCTGGGTTCAACCCCCAGTACTGGGGGGGGGAAAAAAAAAAAGAAGTTTGTGGTATAATGAGGAAGATGGTAGAAATCCCCACCTTGTCCCCACCTCCACCTTCGTAAGTAAACATTTAAAGGAAAATAATGTAGGTATTTCAAAATCAACCTAGATTGTGGTGACCAGAGAAAGTGAGGCATTAGAGAATAAGAGAAATGTGATTATTGTCCTGAAGGAGGGTACAGTTCAAACAGGTGTGTTGAATATGAGTCACTCAGACAAGAATAATGGTAGGATCAAAAGTCCAGGCAGGACACTGTGTTCAGAGCGCAGTGAGCAGGCCTGGGTAGATGCTCTGAGTTAGAGGAGTGAGGGAGATCAAGTTGGAAAGAGATGTGCTGTTGAGTCCAATTCTTCTCAACTTTGCTTGCCAGATTGGATTTGCTATACTTTCAAGCTTGGCATATGACAGAATTTTAAGAGATTTTTCAAACTGCACATGCTCTCCCAGCTTCCTTGTGGTGATTGTAATATTCTCCACTACAACCCACACTATACTCACTGTACACATACATCCACACCCCTCCCTCTCTGATCTGGTTGAGAATCATCACTATTACAAATGGAGGGGGTAGCACATTGGGGAAAAGTCTGAGAATAGACACTCTACCATAGAAAACTACTTGAGGTTTGTAAGGTAGGTATGACTAATACAGACAGGTTAATCTGGCTGAGCACTGCTCAAGGATTTGAATGGAAAGGGGCTTAGGGTGGTACATTTACTGAAAAGCTATTCTAGTAGTCTGGGTTTAAGATTGAAAAAGTTTGAACTGAATGGTTCCAAAAGGAATAGAAATGACAAGAGGAGTCACTAAATACTTAGAAAGATGGACTTACCTGGATATGAGAGCAAAGGAAAGAGAATACCTAGAGATAATTTCAGTGTTATTGTGAGAAATAAGAGAACAGACCAGTACAACCTCACGTACTACCCTTATTGCATTTTTTCTTTTCATTATTTGGCCGAGATTATGGGCTCCATTTTTAAATATGTCAAGATTAATATAACTCTTGGCAAACCATTTGAGAGGAATTGAATAGCAGGTAGTAGGAGTTTTAGGACAGGCATTTTGGGGGCAGATTAGGAAGAGATTTGAGTGTCAAAGTTATAAAAATGCATGGCATCTCTCAAGAAGCGAATGTAGAGCAGAAAGGCAGAGGGTCAGAGGCTCATACTTATGTGTGAGCTGCTTATCTAAAGGAGTCTAAGATAGAAATTAAGCCTGTGATGAAAGAAGGGAGTTGATTATGTAAAATGTAATTTAGTCTAGATTCTCCTGAATCCACAGTCTTTGTGCTTCTGAAGGCTTGAGTAGCGTTGTTCTAGAACTCTGTTATTGTGTGAGTGATCTCAGCATCAACTTAGCCCATTCAAAGGTCAAGTGGTTCTTATTTTCAACAACCTAAAGAAGCCATGCCACTAGTAAGGCAATTCGTAAAAAAAACAGTGAATATTTCCTTTTGAAATTATATATACTACTACCAAATCATTAGAATTAAATGTTATTACATGGCTATTTTATTGCATTCTTCACCATTTAGGAAGATTCCTTGGGTTATTATAAACGACAGACATTCTCTGTGTCTAATAAAATCAGGAAAAATAATGCCAATATATATTTAGTCTGCTCCTAGAGAAGGCAGACTGTTTAGGTTTTTTTGATCTAGCTTACATAGCCTTTTGTTATCCTGAAGTACCGTTAGGGTTTTAGTCCAGTTACAGAGGGAACAAAACTGAAGCCTGGTATTGGTGTTGAGGGTTTCTAAACAGGAGTGACTCCTACATCCTCAGGATGCCTGACTGTCTTCAGTGCTAGTATAATGTCAGGTCTTCTCTAGCAGGTAGTGCTGCATTTCCTTTGTCAAAATGAAACAAAAAGTGGTTGTATAAGATTCATATTTTGGGTATATGCTGTTAAAAGGGTCTTAGTTGTAGAGATGATTGGTAACTCAGCTAACTGATTTAATCCTGGCAGTCTGAGACAATGATTGTGAATATGCTAATTTTTTCCACTCCTGTCCTAAATCTTCAGTGGGTTTGTTGAAGCAGTTACTGGTTCAGCAGCTGGGTTTGGCTGAGAAGAGCACTCAGGAAGACTGGCAGCACTTCCCAAGATCCAGGACAGCCTCTCAGGGAGTGCAGGCAGACAGTGGAATCCAGAACCTGGAAGATGTTGAGGCCTGTCATCCTAATGAAGGACAGGTGCCCTTTAGAACTGGAACTGGTGACATTGTACCTTGCTACAGTCCACGGACTTCAGCTGAATCTTCTGGTGCACAGGGTTCGGTGGCACTGGCATGCCAGGATAACCAGGAAAGTCACGCTTTAGTAATGGACCACATGATCCTGACCCCAGAGATGCCCACCACAGAGCTGGAAGGGGGTCTTGATGAGAGTGGAGAGCACTTTTTTGATGCCCGTGAAGCACATGGTGATGATAACCCATCAGAAGGTGATGGAGCAGTGAAAAAGGAAGAGAAGGGTGTCAATTTCCGCATCTCAGGCAGGTTTTTTTCACATTTAAACTTAGATATCAATCACTATTAACTGTCCTGTATGCTAGAGTGGCTGTTGTTTCAGCACCCAAGCATCGTTGTTGGTGTGTGTGTGTGTGTGTGTGTGTGTGTGTGTGTGTGTGTGTGTGTGTGTGTGTGTTGCGTGTGTGTTGCGTGTGTGTTGCATGTGTGTGTAGTAGTAGTAATTCCTTCATGCCATAAATACTGAATCTGCTGCTTCAGGCCACACCTCATCCTCGGTCTGGGAGATACAGCAGTGAATGAAATGCAGAAAAGTCCCCTGAGCTTACGTGCCCTGAGGGGAAAGAGCCATGGTAGATGAGACAGTAAATAAATAAATGGATGTCAGTGAGACTAAAGCTGGGGCAGAGAGTAATGAGGGAAGACCAGATGGTCAGAGAAGGGGGCCCTGGTGAGCAGAGCCCTGACAAAGTGAGGGAAAAGCAATGTGGGCACCTGGGAGCCATGTTTGAGCAGAGCACAGAGGGGAAAAGCTGCTGCCTGAGAACAGCACATTGTGGTGGTTCGGGAACGCAGGGTAGGGGAGAGGAGGATGGAGGCCAGGTAAGAGGTATTTGCCAAGGGAAGTGGTGGCAAGATCATGCGGGGACTTTGTGGTTTCCAGCTTTGAACTTTGAAAACCAGTTTGAAATTATTCCGAAGTTTCCGTGAATTTTTGCCAAGTTTAGCTTTAATCTGAAGGGAGAAAATTGTGATAGATTTGAGACTAGACTTGGGAGTTAATGGCTTTCCCTCCTTTAATAGCATGTTGTTAGTGTACCACCCCATCTGTAATTTCTGATGGCAGTAGTAATCTCATCAAACTCTGTTTCCACCAATAGGAAACTGTTTGATCCTTGATGGCTATGAAGCAGTGCAGGAGAGCTCCACCGATGAGGAGGTGGCTTCCTCATCTGCCCTACAGCCCGGGATAGCCATGCCCTCCATGGACACCATCCACCAGCAGCATTCTCCCCAGAATGCTCACTCTGATGGGGAAATTTCACCATTCACCCCAGAATTCCTGATCCAGCGGCGCTGGGGAGCTATTGAGGATTCCTGTTTTGAGATCCAGAGTTTCTCCTCCTGTACAGACTCACAAAGCCAGATCATGGAGTATATTCATAAGATAGAGGCTGACCTGGAACACTTAAAGGTACCTCACACTGCAGCCTCCATAGGACTTGACATAAGAAATGCATTTAGCAGAGTGAAGTATTGTTGTTGTTGTTGTTAGGTATCCGACTCATAGCGACCCTCATAGGGTTTTCAATGGCTATTTCAAGATTGCCTTGGGAGTGGACTGCCAGGTCCTTCTTCCGTTTTTGTGGTGCTGGGAATTGAACTCAGGACCTCAGAGACTACAGTGCAGCGCTCTACCAACTGAACTAAATCCCAGCCAGAGTGATGTATAGAATGACTGAAATGCTGATGTTAACAGACTTGTCCAGGTTTTGATCTATGTATTTTCTTTGACCACTCTTCACGAATGGGCCTAGATAAAAGGTTGAGATCGACACAATTGTGCCAAATCACAAGAACAGGAAAACTGTCACTCTGTAGCTGTTTATAAGAATCTAAAAGTGCTCAGGGTAACTGGCTGGACTTTGTCCCATCTGATGACATCACCTGAGCCACGTCACAGCAATGGATCTGGCCAGGCAGTGTTGTTGCTTACTGTGACCTCTTAGTCACCTGTGACTCATTAGGTGGTGGCGGTAGTTGCCCAGATTCCGTGACAGAGAGAAATTGGCTTCAGTGGCTCCTAGAATCCAAAACCTAGGCATGACTGGAATTTTTTGGAAATTGGTAATTGAAGATGTCACTGTTTCCATGGTAGTTTCTAAGAGTCGGACCCTACTAGCATTGCTCTCAGTAGACAGTTGGTAGAGCCTATAGGTTTTCTAATGACATCAGTTAGCTGGGAGGCTTCTCAGAAAGATGTAAAAGTGTTCTTAACCTTTTAGCTAAAGATTGGTCTCTTAATTTTTCTTTCAGCTTATATGATAGATGTTTCCCTCTTGATAAGATTATGTGTTGTGTCATCCTGTGACTGATGAAACAGGATCTCTAAAAGGCCACTGTAACTTATGCCATGTGCTCCGTGGCTGTTTTCAGGGTGACTCATGGGTGTGAGAATCACCTTTGCTGGTTAACCTGTTTGTTTACATGGGAAAGCTCTTCATTCAAAGGTTAAAAATAAGAAAAGGAAATTTACTGTCCCCTTAGCGAAATTTTTAGTGATGGATGTTAATGTTGGGAGAAGGGCCCGGAAATCCACTCCCAAAAATCAGTCCACCATTGAAAACCCGGCAATCCACTCCCAAAAATCAGTCCACCATGAGTAGCAGAGAAGCACTGACAATAATGTTTTGCCTGTTGTACGTAGGGTCGTTATGAGTCGGACACTGATTCATTGGCACCTAACAACAACAACGTTAATGTTGAAATTTAGAAGCATGTACCTATAATATAGAAATACCATCTTTTCTATTTTCAACAGCTTTTGTTTTGTTTTTCTTACACTGTCCACATGAAAAATCTGTGGATTTTGTTTTACAGAGGGTAGAGGAGAGTTACACCGTTCTCTGCCAAAGGCTGGCTGGGTCAGCCCTCACAGACAAGCACTCAGGTAGGTGAAGTTGGCAGTTCTGGACTCTAGACTCATCCTGCCTCAGCAGTATGCTGAATAAGTAATTTATTCTTTTACATGAAAACCTTCTTGAGTTTCCCTTCTTTGCCTTTAAAACCTGCTTGTTTCTAAACATCATATATTAAGCTGGGCATGGGAGCACACATGTGTAACACCAGCACTCAGGAGGCAGAGGCAGGAGGATCCCTGCAAGTTCCAGGCCAGCTGAGGCGCCACAGCGATACCCTGTCTCAGAAAACAGACAAACAACAAAAACAAGAATCCTATGTCAAACAGATGTTCTTGTCTACTGATTCTACCTTCCTTCTCTCAGAAGAAATGCTATTGTCAGTTCTCAGGCCAGGAATGTCAGTTTCTCACCACCTTTTCAAAAGCAGAACGCAGAGCCGTGGGAAGCCTGGCGAATCATAGAGTCAGCAGGAAAGGTTCTGGTGCCACCTGACTCCCCAGAGAGAGGGGCCCCTCCGCGCACCATCATGGCTCTCCTGACGTCTCTTTGTTCTTCTCAGATAAAAGTTAGAGCTGAACATCCTGGCGGTGACTGCAGGTTGTTGGATTTTGAGCATCAGCCTTGTATCAGCCACGTCCTGGCTCCAGTGTGGATGCGGAGAGAGTGTGACAGAGGATCTGCCTGGAGCTACCTGGAGTCAGCTGCGTTCTGGGTGCCCGGCGCGAACTAGTTCTTCATGGTCTGGCAGCTGCACTAGTCTGTCCCGGAGAGAGCGTCCATTCTCTCACTCTCCTCACAATCGGAAATTCATTGTGATTCAGAACAAAAACCAAATGTATAGAGCTGTGGGTGTAGGATATGAAATTGTACTTAGGCGTAAGAAAAAGAGAAAATCAGATGTATTTATTTGAGTTCATTCCGTATTTGAAAGCACATTTTAATTTTTACTTTGCCTTGTTTTAATTGAGTAGTGAGAGTTTTACTCTTTGAATTTAGTACACCCAAGGATCAATTGCTCCTGAAGCAAAGCAGTCAGGATGGAGTATGAAGAGGTTGGTGAGAGGTGACATGGAAGAGGAAATGAGGAGGTGAGGGAGGACTGGCCCCTGGCTCCGCTGAACTGAAACCCATGTCCCCTCCTGTCCAGTGAGCTGCCTTTCCGAGGGTCACCTCAGACACATGGCATGCCTCATGGCTCTTACGTGCAGAAGACATGAGCTGTGTGGTCAGACAGTAAGTGGACTTCCACCCTGAGGCAAGCACCTCTTCTCTGCTGGAATCCACCCACAGTTAACAGGAATTCTCAGTGTATGAAGTGGCAGGCACTTGAAAATGGGTGTATTTTCTTCTATTATCTTTTCTATTGAGGGTTGGGATTTGGGAGGGAGAGGAAAGCAAATTTTTATTTTCTTGACTATAAATTTGTTATTCTTGGTATTATTTCATTTTTATAATTATACATTAGACTTTGGCACTTGTGTAAAATCATCCCTGCACATTGAGCAGGAAGAACAAACAAAAATGGAAATGTTTCAGTGGTGGTGGGGTTGCTACAGAAGGGTGGGACGGGGTAGAGACAGAGTTTGGGGAAGGATGTCTAAACTGAATCACTACTGAGTTGAACCGTGGCCACGGGTACTGTTGATTATAAGGCCAGTAAAATATTAGTACCTGAAGGTTTGACTCTTAATCTTTTGCACTGATGGTGCCAAAGGGCTCTTTGAGTCACAAGGAGAGCAGAGGGTAGATGGAGGAAGCTGCAGTGGAGGAGGAGAGCCAGCTGCTTACGCTACTCCAGGGCACCTCTGACCTTGTTGCGCAGCCCTGTCTGCATCGAGCCAGTACTGGCCCTGGGGACGATCGACCAGAACCTGTGTGGCTTCAGCTGGTGGGGGCTGGGGACTGCTGCTGGAGGATGATGGCAGCATCGGCAGCACCTACAGAGGGTAAATGAGGCAGAACTGTGGCCCTAGCCCTCCTTTGACCCTCTCAGCTGATTGTGGTTTTCTTTGTGCATTAGGTCAATACGTATTGAGTATTGGAGTATTTTGCCAATTAAGATGAAATCATTTGTCAAATATGTAAATTCTGTTAATAAACAAGGAATAAATCCATTGCTTCCATCTTTCACTAGGGCCCTCTGAACTCGGGGGGATGGTCAGGATGTAATTTTATTCTTCCCTGCAGTCCTCTTGCCCCCAAAAGGAAGCTTTTTCTTGCTCCACATGGTAAGGGTTCCCAGCTACCTTTATAAACACCACTACAGCTTAACAAGCTCATCCATCTGTGTCCAGATTCCTGTTTCTGTTCTTTCAAAACTGATCTGTGTTTTTAGGTAAATCAACATGGATCTTTGTATCTCATCTTTTAAATTGCAATTGTATTTTGAGACATGGGCCAAATATAATTTAACTCAGAATGGAATTTAAAAGTTTAGAGACAGAAGCTAATATATAAGTGAAGCTTGGAATTTGGAAATTTCTGTATCTCTTAGGAGAAGCAAGTAGAAACCAAATGGTTATATTGTGCTGCTGGAAATATGTAGTCACTCCCAACTAAAATAAAAGGATTACACCTATATGCCGCTTGACACTAAACCATGGGGTAATTAATCAGGAGACAGGTAAATGTAGTAGAATTTTCCTCTTAACTTCAGACACTACAGGCCATTCCGTAGTTCTCCAGTACTCAAGAAGCTTGCAGGTTAGCAAAGCTCTTTTTTTTCTTCCAGCTCAGCTAGTACTTCTTAATTATTTGCTTTTCTTTTCCTACTGTTTAACTTCTCTTTGAAACTATAACAGGACTAACTGGAAAAATACTTTGACCATAGCTCTAATACTTCCAAATAAATTCATATCTGGATTTTCAAATGAAGCTCCAAAATGAAGTTAATTCTGGAAAAAAAAAAAAAAATCCTACCATTTTGAGTGTTTTTAACAATGTAACTTTTCCCCTTCTCCCTCCTAACCTGTCCTGCCTTCCATTTCATTTTGGCCATTATAATAACATTCATTTGATTTTGATGTTATGTGTTCCTTTCGGGATGATGAAATTAGATATTCCTCCTGTCTTTGAATGAGACTGGTTACTATCAAAGTGATTTTCTCAACATAACTAGAAGTTGTGGTCTACTTCTCTACTGAGTAGTATAGGGAGGTTGGCGGAACGCCCTTGCTAGAGCTGGAAAGCTACATGTTAGGTGTGAAAGTGATGTCCTGTGTGGGAGCTTAATGGCTCTTTTGCTCTTAAGTGGCAGGTTACATTTGAAGTGTCTCCTTTCTTTTCTGAAAACAGACTTACTCAAGGCAAATCACAAGCCCTCAAAATGCTATAATTTAAAATCATGATTATCACCCTATCCATATGTTTTGTCTACTTTAAACTCATTAACTTGGACTATTGGAGTTATGTTGGCTTTTACAACTTAAATTGTAACTACTTACTATGTTGCATGGGCGATATATTTCATGAGCTTTTTTCTTGCTTTTTCCCAGAACAGCTTCTAATGACTGTGACAAAGGATGAGTCCCCTTTTAAAAAGATGGGGTTTTTTGGTTTGTTTCTTTGTTTCTTGGGAAGACAGGGAAGAGCTACCGTGATAGTAGAGGAGAAAAGTCCATTTCGCCTGATTTTTAGATGCTAAAGAAAATAATTATGTTTCCTGTGATTTGTCTTTTACTTGCCTCTTTTTTTCCTTTTGATGTTAGGAAGTGTGGAGCTTTCCTTGGGCATCCCTACACCACACTGGCTCCTCTCTTCTCTGAAGTTGATGTGTGATGTTATTTGGAGCTGCTAGAGCTTTGGTCAGTATTTCTTTCCCTCCATGTCACAGAGGGTACCACTGAGAATTGTATGCATAGGACCTTATGATACAGAATAGCAGGAACTTTCATCAGCTTCCTGTGGGCTAGTTTCTTTCCCAAGTAGTACAATTCTTGTTTTTGTCAATCATATTTTTTTCTTACATTTCCACCCCTTTTCAGAGTGATCTACAGAATCATTCTTTCTTCTAGAAAAGAGTTACTTTTGTTCCTTATGCCTTCCTCACTGGTACTGAGGGTTTTGATAATAAATTGCTAGGAAAAAAATGTTCCTCCTAGAAAGAAGCCCTCCTCACCATTTCCAGGTGCCAACTGCTAAGCAGACATGCTACAAAAATGGTAACTGTAATGTACACACTGTTGGTGATTTTTAATAAACCTCTTCCTACTAGAACATTTTATTTTCCTTGTTCACCATACAATCATGTACTCTTTAACCGAAATTGCTTTTCAAAAAAATCTGGAACTATCTTTAAAAAACTTTATTAATAATCATGTATTTTTACTGATCACATTTTGAAATGCCTAAAAGACTTTATTGTTCTAATTATCCAGATGTACCTTTGTAAGATAGCTCTTTTATGAATTAGTTGATAAGGCTGTATGTTTCTGGAACAAAATATTGGTCATTTAAAAACTTTCTGTTTTCTGGGATCTGGGAAAATAGAAAATAAGAGTTCAAATATTAAATAAGCTTAAAAGAACCAAGTATGTGATCTTTTTATTTGTATGCATCCTTTTGTTGTTGTTGTTGGGTGTGGGCAAGGTCTCACTATGTAGTCTAGGCTGACCTCGAGCTCACAATCCTCCTGCCTCAGCATCCTGAGTGCTGAGATTACTGACTTTGTGAGTCAGGACATTGAGAAGCCCAATGGCAGTGACGCTAAATACCTTCCTGCTTTTATTGGAGCATCTTTACTGGTGAGACTGGTCAGTTGGTCTCTGTGCATATGAACCTCCATGATAACACTGGCAGCTGGCACTGCCCAAGCAGCAGGGAAGCTTCCCCCCCATCCCCCATAGTCATATTAGTAATTTTTTAGTGTACAAGTTAATGGGTTTCATTATGACGTTTCCATACATTCATATACAGTGCTTATGTTCACCATAACCGCTTTCTTAAGATACAATTCACATATAATTCCTCTATTTAAAGTGTACAATCCAGTGGGTTTTGATATATTCCATTATTAATTTCCTTAATTTTGATAAAATATACATAACATAAGAATTTCCATTTTCACCGATTTAAGTGTGCAATGCAGTGGGATTAATGGACCAGATTTTATGGCTTACTTGAAAATAACTGGTTTAATGCTACCCTAAATGAAAAATATGATGTGTTTATTATTCCTATCCCCAGTGCTGAGCTACCTAATGTACATTTCTGTACTTTTATGGATGCCATTTCAACTCAGAAGGCTCACTTTTTTTTTTTTTTTTTGTATTTTAGTTTTGAACTATAAGTATAATTTGACTTATTCTTGGAATAGTAGTTTTTAGGTATTCTAGGGCACATTTGGCTGACAGAGCTAAGAAGCATAACAAAGAAATACTCAATGTTTCATAGGATTTTTTGTTAATAATTTTTGTTTAAAAAGTAGGAATATTCAAAAGTTAACTATACTTTTAGGTCTGCTAGCCTGTTTTAACCAAGTGCCACGGACTCACCTGTAATCCCAGCTACTCTGGAAGCTGGGGCTGGAGTCCAGCTCAGTGGTAGGGTACTTGCCTAGCATGTATGAGGCTGTAGATTCAACCCCCTCATACTGAGGGGGAAAAAAGGGAAAAAGAAATCAGCCCGTTTTACTTAGATGTGTTTAGAAGCATAATATGTATGTCTGGTAGAACAATTAATACGCATGCCATTCTCTCTGTTAGATAGCCATCTTCTAATAGGAACGGAGAAAATAAAACTATTTGCATGTGAGCAATTCTAATTTTTACTGTCTTCTTTCAAGCAAATGACCATTTCACTGTAGTTTTAATACCAGCTTCAAAGATAAGGAGCTCTGGACTAGGGTGTAGCTCAGTAGAGACCCTGGGTTCAATCCCAGCACAAAGAGAAGGAAGGAAGAAAGAGGGAGGAAGGAAGGGAGGGAGAACGGGGAGGGAAGAAGGAAGTGAGGGAAAGAAAGTGTGTGGTATGTACTAAAGGATTGAGATTTTTAAAAATTATCAGTTTTTACTGTTTGGTTAAGGGCATTCTTAAGTGAAACTGCAGCGTCTGCATTGCCTGTGAGGAGAAGTAAGGGATGCAGCTGGTGCCACAGCCTTACAGGGGTGCTAAGCCTCTGCAGTCTTTACCTGCCATTGTTTTTGCACTATCGGTGCAGATGTAAACATGGTGAAAACACAAATGGTATCTTAGTAGTTTTATGAAAGAACTTCTGAGTCCCTAGTCCCCTTGCCAGAGTCCTGGACACTCCCAGAGGTTTGCAAGCCACCCTTTGAGAACTGTTGATATTGAAAAGAGCCTGAACCTAGACGATCAGAATTTATTTCTACCTCTTCAACCTACTTGTCATCGGACATGAATGAGTGAACATTTTGGTTTCCATTTTCTCATTTGGAGGTGATAGTAAATAATATTCAACTTAACAGTGTGAGGATTAAATGAGAAATTACTAAGGAGGAGTTATGTCTCCTGAAAGCTTTTTTCTTTTCATTTAGGATATAAGTACTTTGTCGGGGTTTGGCTCAGGCCTGGCAGAGGTCAGAGCCTTGCCCTGACACCAAGTGGGTATTGGGGACCCACTGGACCAGGTTGGTGTGGTGGCTGAGGTGCCAAAGAAAGACCTTGGGAGACCTGCGGGAAACAGGAGAGGGCAAGTTTATTGGGTTGCTCCCCAAGTGGGGTGCAACCAGCCGGCAGCCCCTGTCAAGTGCTCAAGTGCTAGCTCTAAGCGCTCACTGGTGGTATAGCTCAGCCTTAAAGGCACAGCTACAAGCAGTTGGTGTTCCGCTGGGCTGGAGGTCCGATAGTCTTTACTCTTGCAGCTCGCCTTCTCTGCCTCCCTCCTTCCCAAGGATGGGAGGAATTGGGAGGCTCTTCATGACTTGCTTGTAGCCTTTGGTGCTTCTGGGCCCCTGGTCTTGATGTGTCGGCTTGCTTGGAGATCTTCCACAGGATTGGGGAGCGCTGGGTCAAGGTGATGGGGTCTGGTAGCAGGTGAAAACAAGAGGATCCAGGTGGGGTCCAGGAGCTTGCTTATATAGGCTCCTGGGAGGGGGTGTGTACTGGGAGCAGCCAATCAGGGCACATTCCTTGACAGGTATGGCAGGAAAACTGTCATACCTGCCAGGTAGGGGCAGTTATTTAACTAAGGTGCTAGGGGTAACCAATCAAAATTGAGGTGGATGAGGCTGGTCAGGCTGGTCAGGGGCCATCTTTGCTCACTCAATGGGAGGGTAGGAGTGAGTGAGTGAGTGGAATGTGGCCCTGGGGTCAGCTAAAGGTCAGTCCCTCATGCAGAACCCTAGTTATGGGGTGCATTTTAAAAATCCCCAACAGTACTTAAAGTATGAAAGGAGAAAAATGATCAAATTTTGGAACATATAAATATCTCTCTTGCAAATACATCCTCATTTCTTGTCTTATAATGGTTTTGTATGTCTAAACCCTAGGCTCCTCAAGGGTGGTGTATTTGTGTTCATTTGTAAAAAATTGGTTGCTGACCTCCATAATAATATATTTTTTTAACCTGATTGTTCCTTTAAGTATAAAGAAAGAAAAATTACCCTTTACATAGATTTAGCAAGAAACTTGGTTTTAGAGACATCTATGTATTGGGCCTGTGCTGTTAGGTGGGATTAAGTGTGATAGCAGATGTTCAGGAAACTTCCCAGTACTCTAGCCATGACCCTGCTTCCATATGCAGTGTGTGTTAATGCTTGTTGGGTTTATCTTCCAGTTAAAGTTAGGTCTTACTAGTTTTGAAACATATTTATTGAGTTTAAATATATAAGCTGCTTTAAAAAAATCAGCTGTCTTAATTTCATAGATAACAATATGAAACATCATATAAAGAAGCACACAGTAGTTCAGAAGTAGAGTTTCAAGGCATACACAAATTAGAACACAGAGGTTAAACACTAGAGCACTGACATTTTGAGCTTTAGATTAACTGCATTTGAAACCTATAATTCAAATATTAGCCAACTTGAAAATTTCAGTTCCTGTAATATAAAATGATACTTTGAGATGCAAATTTGTTTTTACTAAACTATATAAACATATGAAATAATTGTGAAAAACTCAGCATAAGAATTTATAAAGATTAGCTGTAAAAATGTATGGGCAGTGGCTTCTCTTTTAAAAGGTACCATTCACTGCATTACAAAATAGTCTAACATAAAGTTCCCATGGTAACTATTATTTTAGAGCCTGATAAAGTTTATGTTAAATTTTATTTTAAAATTCTGAAAACTCTAGTCTATAACCTTTAGGTTTTTTAAAGATTAATATTTTAAGGGCCTGTAAACATTTTATTCTTTACAAGCACACAGAATAAGTGGATATTCAGCTACGTACAGGATATAGAATATATTTGTATAAAATTACTCTTACCAGAGTGAGCCAACACTATGTAAAAGTATCAAGTTTTAAACAGTTCTCTTTCCATTCTGATAAAAAACTGTTTCAAAATCACCAGTCTCCACTCGTGTACCTCAGCTGCGTTTTAGCACAGAAACCTCTTTTGAGAGCCAGTCTGGAACACCCTCTCAAGCCCAACAAATTTTAAAATTCCATTTTAAAGTTAAAGAACAAGTGTCCCTCATGTGTCTGTCAGTTTGCCCTACTGTAGGGACTTGTGTGTTGCTGTGATGCTGAAAGCCGTACCACCAGTATTACAGATACCAGCAGTCAGCCGTGGTGGACAGGTGTCACATAAGCTTCCAAACTAAGAGAGACAAGGGAGCAGAGAGCCACACACACCCGGAAAGTAAGACCAAACCGGACTGAGTTCTCTCTAATCTCCCTCTGATCTTAACTGCTGTCTCCCCTAGAAAAAGTCACTTCTCTTCTCTGGGCCTCAGCGTGCTGAGCTTCCCTGGAGGAGGTGGGCGAGGAATGGTCTCTCCGAGGTCAGAGGCAGAAACTCTTTACAGTCTGGAAACTGGATGGCACCTGAAAGAGGAGACAGAGCTTACCCGCTGGCTGGCTGGCTGGCCTCAGGTGAACTTTATCTCCCTTTCTGACCTGTGTGTTGCCAAGATGAGTATGAGACTGCACTCCCTGCAGTCTGTCCCGGGAAAACTCCTTTTCCTTCTTGCTCTCTGGAGTAGCTGTCTCTCTTCTGTAGAGTCCTCCTTTTCACTGTGACCTGCAGGCTGAAGAAACATTATTTTCATCTTTTCTTTTGTCCTGGTCTCACTGCCAGTTTAAAGGACGTTGGAGGCTTTTGTGGAGGAAGATCTGATGTTCCTGGCCCCCAGGAGGCTTAGGAGGGCCTGTGAGGTCCTGCTCCAGTCCAGCTCCTGACCTGAGTGACTCCTGATCAGAAATGCTTATGAAATGTGGAGACTTCTCAAAAGTCTTAAGTCCCTGGAACATGAACTAGCTGGATTGATGATTTGGCAAGCAAACGTGCCATCGGAAAAACTGTTCTACCCTGCAGTAATAAGACTCAGAGAACTCAGAAGCTTTTGTGCCACCAAATATTTACCAATAGTCAGGTAAAAGGAAACGAGATGAGATAAAATTTTTTCCTTTGCCTGGCCACCTATTGAAAGTAAAAGACTCAAAAAATTCAAATATTCGCAAACTTTTCTCTTTCCCCCTTAGAAATTGTTCTCTTTGGGATAAATTCTGACTTTAGCAGCCAGTGACATTTAGCTGTAATACATAGAGTGCCTGATGCGTGCTTCCTAGGGGATATTTGCACTCTAATGGGAATATGTGGGGAAGGTCCTGGATCTTTAAACATGAGTTATGATAATGTTTAAAGTTACATTCTCAATTTTTTTCTCTGCACTCTTGAAAGATATTCTGAGCTGAATTCCAATTAAGGCTGGGCAGACGTAGGAAATTGAGATGAGCGGGAATCTTGCTGGCCCCATCCTATGGAATACCATGGGAGCAGTGACTAAAGCTTCCATTGATTAACTGGTTAACTTATTGCCAGCTTCGTACTAGAAAATAAGGACTTACAGCAGGAGCTGGGTGTTTGAAGACATTTGAGAAAAAGGGAGAGAGAGAAAGAAGCAGGCCTAAGGGAAAGGAGGCTGAAGATTAGAATCATTATAGTATTTGTTATAAGGCCCTGGGATTTATGATTTTTGTCTTTCAAACTCTCTGTGATTTCCCCTTGCTGCTTTCCTCCTGTAGCCAGGTCATTTTGCTACCCATCTCCATAGCTAACCACCTGCAATTTGCCTCTTCCCGTTCTCCAGTCTGCCGTGCGCATGGCTGCCCATCTGGGTTTCCCAAAGACACTAACTTTATCATGCCACTTGCCTTCCCAAGGACCTACGCTGGTTCTGTGGTTACTGGTCTATGCAAACTAAACTCTGCCTAGTCTCTGAGATGGTCATCATTTACCTAGCTTGCTTTACTTCCCTCTACTCCCCATCACAAATGCTCTTGACCTTCTTCCTGTCTCTCGCTCCTGGAGTTCTATGTCCTGCCTCAATCTTCACTTTCCCTCAGGCACAAACACACCACTTCTTCCTATCCCAATCCTGCTTGACTTTGCAAGCTCACCTTTTCATTTCCTGTAACCCATTGGTTACTACTCCCTGCCGGATTCTTCCTATAGCTACCATTTTCCCTCCATCCCCATCTGTCCTGTGAATATTTCTGAGCTCCCACCCCATGTGGGTCAGTGTGCTGTGTTTTACAGTGGCATCAAAGACAAGTATTAAAAGTAACAACTACAACTTACTGAGTATAAAGTAGGTGTTGGGTGCTGTCCATGGCACATTGATCACCTAGTCTTCATAGGATCCCAAGAGGTTTTTTTCTTTTTGGTAGATAAGTTCACCGAGCTAGGGGTGAGGGTGATGTTCCTAATGGCGCAGCTAGGGTTCAAGATAGAATCTTTCACCAAAGCTTTTCTTTCACCTGCTGAAGGAATAGTTTCTGCTTTTAAAAGGGTTCACAATCATTTGGGTACAGTGTTACACACCTATAATCCCTGCACTTGGGAGGCTGAGGCCGGGGGATCATGAGTTTGAGGCCAGCCTGAGTTATGTAGCAAGAACCTGTCTCAAAAAACAAACAGAAAAGTGTTTACTATCAAATGTTATTCTTGTTAGGTACCATCGAGTCGGTGTCCGACTCATAGCGACCCTACGTACACCAGATGAAACACTATTGTCAGTGCTTCTCTGCTATTCATAGGGTTTTCAATGGCTGATTGAGTTTTTTGAGAGTAGATTGCCAGGTCCTTCTCCCAAGTCTACAGCACCTGGTATTGCCAGGCAGTCTCCCATCCAAGTCCTAACCAGGTTCGACCCCACTTAGCTTCTGAGATCTGACTGGATCAAATGCCACAGTGGTACGGCTGTAGGCTTACTATCAAATAGTGAAGACGACTGCATGAATATCATTTTTCTTCCTTTCTCTCTCACTAAATTGCAGTTAGCTACACCGGACTCAGGCATAGAAATCCTGAGAAGTTTCCCTTTCATTCAAGATGTTTGACCTTGGGCATGACTCTAACATCGCTGGATGTCAAGATCAATTCAGTAACTGAATTGTGCTGAGGGAGAGACTAGAAAGGGAGGGCTGAGAAGGAGGCTAGGAGATGGTCCTTGCCCTATCCAGACCATAGGTTTTAATTTGGTAAAATGACAGAATGGAAAGAGAACAGGATAACCAAGGTTAAATGCACAGATGTTGGCACAGAGGTCCTATGCAGCCTGGAGGAGAGGAAGGAGTTGAAATTCATTTGTGAACCTAAGAGATTGATCTTGCTGTTAACAGAAGTAGGGAAGCATGGAGCCAGAGAAGCCTTGAGGAGAAAGTCAGTTTCATTCTGGCCATGCTGTTTTAGTTACCAATGTCCCATCAACTCAGACCGGTCCATGACAAGTTGCAAGTACAGCCCTGGGGTTGAGTGGAGGTGATTGACACACGTTAGTTATTTGGGGAGCTTTGTCTTCATAAAAGCTGAGTTTAAATTAAGAGTTCATCAGCTGGCGAAAGGACAACCAAAATGTGGAACATCTACAAAATGGAAAGAATGAAGTACTTACCCAGCAGCCATGAACCTTGAAACATTCATGCTAAGTGAAGAAGCTCGTTACAAAAGGCCACATAGTATATGATTCACTTATGTAAAAGATCTAGACCAGGTAAATCCATGGAGACAGAAAGTAGTTTAGCGTTTGTGAGAGGCCAGGCAGAAGGGAGAATGCTAGTGGGAATGGGGTGATGAAAATGTTCTGCAATTAGTGGTGATAGCTGCACAAACTTAAGAAGACACTAAAACCACTGAACCATACATTTTTAAATTGTGAATTTTATGGCATGTGAAATATATGTATATATGTTTAAAGCTGGAGCCAGGTACAACAGCATGTGCCTGTAGTCCCACCTACTTTGGACTGAGGCAGAATCAGGAGAATCACGTGAGTTCAGGAGTTTGAGACCAGCCTGGGCAACAAAGCCAGACCCTATCTTTAAAAACAAGCAAGCAAGCAAACAAACAAACCAAAAAAGCTGAGGCTGAGGATGTTGTGCAGCAATGGAGCATTCGCCTCCCATGCATGAGGCACTGGGTTCAATCCCCACCATGGGGAGAAAATTGGAAGAAAAAAAGTTCCTCACTGTCCCCATGCCAAGTGACTCAGTGCTTTTATCTATCCTCTGTTTACCCTGGAGCTGGTCGCCAGCTGTCATAGGGAACTTACTCTTGCACAATAAGCCATTCCATCATCTTGAGGCCTCTAATTTGGGAGAAAGACCTGGCAACACACTCCCCAAAATCAATCCACCATTGAAAACTCTTATGAATAGCAGAGAAGCACTGACAATGGTGTTTTGCCTATTGTAAGTAGGGTGGCTATGAGTTGAACACTGACTTGACGCCACCTAACAACAAGAATTGGATTAAAAGCCTGGTGTTTGGACATCAGACAGTCCTGACTTGGTCACTTACCAGCTTGTGTGAATTGGGACAAGGTCATTAACCTCACTACGACACGACTGCATCATCTGCACAGTGGAAGCAGTAACAGCACCTATCTCACAGGTCGCTTTGTGCCACTGAAGCAATGCTCAGGCAGTGCCCAGTGCCTAGCCCAGTGAGCACTTGATAAATGGTAGCAATTAGTGCGCTGTTATTTCTCGCCTGCTCCTCACACTGCAAAATACCTAGTGAGAGCTCCATTACTGCAGTGATTTTTAATTGCCTGAGAGCCCAAAGTCTATTGTACCAACTTAAAGAACACAGGGAAATGAGATAATTGGTGTGAGCTATGAAAATGCGTGCTTGTTTTTGCTTTTTAAGAATCTCATTAGGATCTACTGATGCATTTACATTAGGTCGATTTGCCAGCAACGTTGTTTTTCCCTTCAAGAGGTGTTGGGTACTGTGTGCAAGAGATCTGACGTGTTTGGATCTCGACAGCTGGCCCATGGCTGGCGAGATGCTCTGGAGCTTTGTGTTTGGTTTCAGTACCCCCCCCCCCCACACACACACAATGATCTCTAGAGAGCTAAGAGCAGTTTTATTTAGCATAAGGCAGCTGATCGGAATCTTCCTACCGTCCCCGGGCTCTTTGATAAAGATATAATTAGAAACACGGCTTATAAAGTGAAAGCAGCTTAGAGTTATTTCCTAGATCGCCGTCCTGACCGCAGACTTCTTATCCTTGTTTAGGCTAAGAGTAGACAAGTGCTGTGAAATGATGTGGTACCACAATCCTAGACAGAAGACGATTTATTTAAGTTCCATCATCAAGAGAATTCAGCAACCTTTTATAAGCCGTTTGTTATATTACGTGTGTAGCGCAGTCCTGGTGTTACCTGAAGATGTCTCCCATGTTGCTTCATAAAACACTGTAATAAGCCGGATAGAAGCAGCTTCCAATAGCTTTGCAGCAAGAGTGTCCCCCCCAAACCTCGAATTCCTTCTGCTCCTTGCCCCTCACGCACTCCCCTTGCTAGGCAGCTGGAGCGGCTAATCACCAGGGTTCTTTCAGGAGAATGAAACAACCTCCATCTCCTGCCTGCTTTTTTTTTTTTTTTTCTGGTCTGTTTGCCTCTCGATGTCAGCTGTCGTGTGAAGAATTTCCCCTAATCAGTGTTTTAAACTTCTTGTTGGTATTTATTCAGCTCTGTTGAATATACTGTATTAAACAGAGCTCTGTGGATGGGAGTGTCAATCTGAATTTCCCTCTGTCCTCCGGAGACATCATAATATTTCCTATTGTCTGAGATTATGGCTTTGCTAGGATATGAACAAGCCATTTCTCCACGGGAAACCACATGGCTTCTCTCTTCTTCCAGCCCCCAAACAAACAATTTTGAGTTAGCATGGAAACCAAGTTTAATTTCTGGACTCATCTCCTCTGGTTTTTGAATCTTTCTCTGTCTCGTGCCCTTGGTGATGATTTGGTGCTCTCATCTGTCCCTATCCTCTGACCCTGCCACTGACGACGGCATTAAGCCCCTGTGACGACGCTGTGGCTTTTCATTTACTTCTAAATCATTTCTGATCCAGAATGTTGTATTGTCTTTATTTAGATTCAAACTATAATTGGGGAAGAGAGCCGAACAAAAGAGCTTTCTTTTCTCTTTCTCTCACCATGGTGTTGGTGAAACACGCTGTCTGGCATATCTACATCTGATTGGACACTAAGTCCACATCTTTTATAATAGCCAAGGGGAAGGTGCCTTTACGTACAATCCAGATGCATGGGCATGGCTTGATTTCCTTACTTTGTGCTTAATGAGAATCTTAAGATATTGTTCCTTTGAGATACTTCTGTTTTTATTATTGAACATTTATTAAATGTCAGCCATCAACCATGTGCTCCGTTAAACATAAAGAATTGCATGGTTCTAGCCGAGCATGGTGGCGCACGCCTGTAATTCCAGCGACTCAGGAGGCAGAGGCAAGAGGATCATAGGTTCAAGGCCAGAGGCAGCCTGTGCAATTTAGTGAGATCCTGTCTCAATTTAAAATATAAAAATGGTTCTGGGAGTGCAGCTCAGGGGCAAAGCACTTGCAAAGCATGTGTGAGGCCCCAGGTTCAGCCCCCAGTACTGCCAAAAACAAATAAGTAAATAAAGAACAGCATGGTTCCATCTGGATTTAGAGTCTGGAATGCTTAGCGTTAGCCATTGCCATGACAAAAATGTGCAGTGGACAGTGTGTGACATCCTGGAGGAGATTTTCCCTATTTTTCTTTTCTTTCCTTGTTTTTAGACAGAGTCTCACTACATAGGACAGGTTGGCCTGGAACTCACTATGCAGTCCTGGCTGATCCCGAACTCACCTTGATCTTCCTGTCTCTGCCTCCTGAGTGCTGGGCTTACAGGCCTGTGCCACCAGGCTCGGCTCAAATATGTTTTATTAAGTTAGTAACCATTGGACCCTGCACCTTGTTGTTGTTGTTAGGTGCGGTCAAGTCATGTCCGATTCATAGCGACCCTCATAGGGTTTTCAGTGGCTGTTTCAGGATTGCCTGGGGAGTGCATTGCCACATCCTTCTCCCATTGGACCCTGCCCCTGGGGAAGACGTATTTGAAGCCAGGCACATATTTAGCACAAAACACAAAATAAGAGAGATATAAATACACTTGAACTTCTCTTAAAAGGAAATTTGATTCTTACCTTAATGTTGAACTCTTATTTCAAGTGATAAGGTTGAATTTTTCTGGCTACTTTGGTCTTGCCTGTTTTTCATTCCCCCAAAAATGTTGGGATCTTTTCATTTGGCCCAAGGCAAAGCTGGTGACTTGGCTCAGTTACCAGCAAAGAGCCTGGATCCTTACGGAGCCTGAGTCTGGACTTGAGCTCACATCCCATAGGTGTATATCAGGCTGGCGGCAGTGCTGTTAGAATGTAGCTCATTGAAAACCAGAAAATGCCACTTCAAGGCTCATAATTTACTAAACAAGGCATTTTCCTGTCTTAAAAATAAGGATAACTCAATTCAGATGGTTGATGTGAGGAACAAATATGGTGGTGGTCGTGAAAGCACTTTGTGCACTGTGACACACTCTGTGAATGTTAATTGATGAACGCTGTGGTGAGCCAGACTATGTACCTCCACAGGGACGACTGAAAAACTGTTCCTTAAGAACACTTACTGTTTTACTGTTACAAATTTACACGTGTGTCCAAGTGTATTTATTCATGCACTGAGATTGTTTTGGTTTTTGGCTTTTCTTTTTGGTGTTGAAGATTGAATCCAGGGCCTTGTGCGTGGTAAGCAAGAGCGCTGCCACTGAGCTACTCCCTGAATAAGGAGTAGGGGCAGTGGTGTGGAGCTGAGAACTGAAATTAATGGGGCTGGTGATGCTGTGGGCTGGGATTTAGCTCAGTTGGTAGAGCATTGCGCTGCAGTTTCTGAGGTCCAGAGTTCAATTCCTAGCACCGCAAAAATGGGAGAAGGGCCTGGCAATCCACTGCCAAGGCAATCCCAAAACAGTCAGCCATTGAAAACCCTATGAGGGTCGCTATGAGTCAGGTACTGACTCGACGGCACCCAACAACAACAAGTGACACTGTAAGTGCACAGGGTAATGCTGCTGGTCTATGCCACTTAAGGTGGACCTAGCTCTGGGTACAGGCCCGTTCCTATTCACAAGGTATCTCCAAGTACCAAGGACGGTGCCTGGCCCCTGAAAGCACTGAGTAATTGTTTACTAAATTCAACTGAAGGATGAAAACATAGGCCCAGAGAAATTCAACCTTATTGCTTGAAATAAGAGTTCAATGCTAAGAGTCAAATTTCCTTTTAAAAGGAGTTCAAGTATATTTATATCTCTCTTATTTTGTGCTTTGTGTTAAATCTTCTTTATTTAATTAGCCCGCCCCCATCCACTACGGTGGCCATAAACACCGTGAAACGGATTCTTATAACATTACGAGACAGTAAAAATCTTATCTTTGGGGTTTGTGAAAAAGAAGACTTTCTGTTTTGGTTACAAATGTATAGGTATTTGAGTATAGGTATTTTTGCCTTGGTCCACCTCTTTTGCTTTTATTTTTTAATTTTGTGTCTCTATTCTTCTTTCTCCACCAAATTTTTAAGACAACCGTGTCACCTCAACAATGAGCCTAATTAGTAGCACTTGAAAAGCAGGGCACTTGGTCAGATGGAGAGGAGGGGAGCTGGGAGTCATGAGGATCCCAAGGACAAGGTATTGTGTGTGCAGAGCTGCTGCCCCCAGTGCTGGAAGAAGACCATCCTTCCGTTAGCAGGAGATGCATTTTGATCCTGGGGCCTGAAAGCAGTGGAGACATTGCGATACTTTTTGCATTTTTACTCCACCTACTGTTTTCATTCCTGAATGTAGATGAATGTGTGTGTCTTGTAAAAAGTCATCTTAAAAACAAGCATGATGTCCATCTGTTCAGATTGGTCTTATTTTGGATCAACCTTCCTCTTGTGTAAATATATGGCCTTTCCCAACAAGGCCATTAACGCTATTTACCGAGTAACACTTGAGTATGTCAATAATATTGCTTTTGTCAATAGAGCACTTAAGTAATTATTGCCTTTTCTAGTATTAAGCATCTTCACAGCATGTAAAGAAAAGTGTCTGCACATCTATAAAACAAGGCCCAAATACATAAGCAAGATTTTGCTGGTTTGTTTTTGATGGGCAAAGGTATTTGGAATCAAACCCAGAGCCATAGGCAAGGTTTTACTTTCAACAAATGCCACTTTGCTCCAACGATTCAAATTTTCTTTTAGCCTTGGGGTAAGGAGACACACTGAGAGCCAAGAATCTAGAGATGCAAGGTACTTCATTTCAACCTCCTAATCTACTGCTGGAATATCCTCTACATAAGGGAGTTCTGGCCATACATCTCCTTGAATACTTCCAGTTCTGGGGAGCTCATTATGTCTTAAGGCAACTCATAAATTCTTTCTTATTTGAGCTAAAATTGGCTGACCTGTGACTTCTATCTGTTGGTCCTAGAGAAGCACAGGGAAGATCTTAAATATTTAAATACAGATAGCTACAGATAGCACACGTTCCCTTCATCTTTTCCAAATTAAGATAATTAAACTCTTTGAAAATCAAGATTTTTTGCTTGGAATCTAGAAGAACCAAAATAGGAATGACCATGTATTGAATTCTGCAGTATCCAGTTCAAAACTTTCTTTGTAATTGCATCAGCTGGGGAATTGTCACTTCTAGTATTTCAAACATGGGCTTAGCCCACAAACTAGCACTCCACCTACCCTTCATTCAGCTAGGATGAGTAGGAGTGTGTCCTGGGTGAACAGAAATCCTACCTTTTGCGATTCTGAATTCCTTGAGGGAGCCCAAGCTCTTGAAAATTGCTGTGAGATAAAATTTAAACATTTTCCTTTAGGAAGTAAAATCCAATGCAGCAGACTGTGTTTGTTGAAAGTAGAGACCATGTCCAATTTTTCTTTCTGTCCCCTACGGTGCCTAATACCTTACCTGGCAGATAGAAGGTATTCAAGGAATGATTGCTCTATTGAGATAAAAAAGTGAACTGGCTAGCAGTGTGCTGAAATGTGTAAGTGTATTGAAATATATATCTGTGAAATATATATATATATATATATATATATATATATATGAATACATAAATACACATACATATATACATGGTATGTACACACATACATATATATGGTATATACACATATACATATATATGGTTTATACACATACATATATACATATATATGGTATACACACATACATTTTTTTTTGCCTTCAGATACCTTTAAAATATCCCCGTGTCTTTATACAACAGTTCATAGGAAGATTTAATGTCCCCGTTCAGACAAAACTAGTCTCGGAATAAATTCCAGATGCCAAATATGGAAATTGCCACCTTCTTTTTGATTTATTGGGGCTGGTTGTTGTATTGAGATGACAGACCCTTTGCTTGGTCCCTGCCATTGCCAAAGTGATCAAGCTTTGCTCCCGGGTAGAAAACACTGGCCCATCGCTCATCCTCTGCCTCCTCTGCTCAGCTGGGCAGTCTCATCAATCGCTCATGGAGGAGGAGGCCAGTGAAAGGCTAGGAAAGAGCAGCTGCTTTGATCCTTGTTGACATTTTCGCCCCTCTGACTTAAAGGAGCTTCACCCCCTCCCGAAGTGATCTCTGACCGGCTTCCTTCAGGCAGTGTGTTTCCTTCCTGGAGCCACAAACCCTGAATTTTAACCCAGCTTTGCTCCTTCCTTCCTGGATGGTTTATAGCTTGAGAGTACCGTGGTCGCACCCTTGTTGTTGTTGTTGTTGTTAGGTGCCGTAGAGTCATGTCTGACTCATAGCGACCCTCATAGGGTTTTCAATGGCTGATTTTTTCGGGATTGCCTTGGGAGTGGATTGCCACATCCTTCTCCCGTTTTTGTGGTGCTGGTAATTGAACTCAGGACCTCAGAGACTACAGAGTGGCGCTCTACCAACTGAGCTAAATCCCAGCTGGCTGCACCCTTAGCCTGGTGTAATGGAGCCCACTGAGACTGAGAGAATCAAATGAAAAAGGATGCAGTGGAGGGGTAAAGCACATCACAACTAAATCGCTGCTCTGAGATGGGGACATAAGACCCACTGACTAGGGATTAGCTGTTATTTGTGCAAGTGACTGCCAGTGTCTGTTTCTCCAAGCCAGTACAGCCATAGCACTGGGCCTCCAGCTATGGTGCAAGTCTGAAAAAGATTCAGATGGCAAATTCACGGTTTGTGCCCAAGCCAGTGGGTGCTAAAGGCCCTCGGCCTCAACTCTTGAATAACCATAAACCACATGCTCCTGCCCCCACCCTGCCTGCCAGTCTAGGTGAGGACTATGTAGGTAGCTGTGTCAACTGCACACAAAATACCACACAGAAACTACCTGGCTGGGCTCCATGGTGCATATCTGTAATCCCAGCGACTGGGGAGGCAGAGGGAGGAACATTCCAAGTTTGAGGCCAGAGGGAGCCTATTGAACTTAGCAAGACCCTAACTCAAGATAAAACAAAAACACAATTTTTTAAAGGGGCCAAAGGTCCAGCTCAGTGGTGGAGTACTCGCCAAGCATGTGCAAAATGCTGGGTTCAGTCCTCTAGTACCAGAAAACTCCAACAAAATCCTGATGGCAACATAGACTGGAGCTATTAGAAGGAGATCGTGCCCTGCCCACAATACACTTTAACTTGACTATGAACTCCAAGAAGCCCTGGATTTGCTGTTTTCTGTTTTGCCTTTGGTGCCAGCACAAAATAGTCGCCACAGATATCCGGAAGAACTAATTGCCATGGTAGTTTATCTCCTCTGCAGAGAGGTAAACAGAAAGTGAGTTCGATTCTCACATTAGGCTTGAGCGTGGGGCTGCAGAACTGAGAGGCGGGTGGAATTCTGATCAAGGATGATCCCAATTCTCATTTGAACGTCAGTATGAGCAGTATTCTTTCTGCCTTGTTGCTTGTTGTTGCTAGGTGCCGTCGAGTCGGTATCCGACTCATAGTGACCCTCTGTACAACAGGAGAAACACTATTGTCAGTGCTTCTCTGCTGTTCATAGGGTTTTCAATGGCAGATTGATTTTTGGGAGGGGGTTGCCAGGTCCTTCTCCCAAGCCTACAGCTTCTGGTGTTCCCAGGCGGTCTCCCATCCAGGTACTAACCAGGCCTGACCCTGCTTAGCTTCCGAGATCTGACGGGATCGGATGCCACAGGGCTAC
>VMDO01000022.1:0-10002 GCA_007922755.1 Pedetes capensis | reverse complement strand
TTCTGCCTAGACTACGAAATGGAGATAAGAAGTGGTGGGGCAGGGGGCTGTGTTGTAATACAGTTGTCAAGTGGGATGGGGCTCTTTAACATCAGTCTCTGCAGCCACCTAGGCTGAACGATACAGCACGATGAGGCACGGGGACTATGTGAGGTCTAAACCAGGTGCCACATGTATTTGTTCCTTTCTAATACTTGTCCATAATGTCAACCACTGTGTATTTCATCCTTTAAAGCAGGGGTCTCCAGCCCCTTGGCCTGCAACCATACCACTGTGGCGTCCAATCTTGTCAGATCTTGGAAACTAAGCAGGGTTGGGCCTGGTTAGTACTTGGATGGGAGACCCCCTGAGAACACCAGGGGCTGTAGGCTTGGGAGAAGGGCCTGGCAACCCCCTCCCCAAAAACAATCAGCCATTGAAAACCCTATGAATAGCAGAGAAGCAGTAATAATACTGTTTTGCCTGTTGTACATAGATAGGGTCACTATGAGTTGGACACTGACTGGATGGTACCTAACAACAACCCCAACCCCGGCTGTGGACCTGTACCTCTGTCAGCAACCAGCAGAAAGTGAGCAGGTGAACTTCATCTGTATTTACAGCTGCTCCCCACCCCTTATGGGAGAAGGGCCTGGCAATCCACTCCCAAGGCATTCCCGAAGCACTTTGAAAGCCATTGAAAACCCTATGAGGGTCGCTATGAGTCGGATACCGACTCGACGGCACCTAACAACAACAACAACAACAACCCCACCCCTTGCGTTACTGCCTGAGCTCTGCCTTTGGTACCTGAAAAAATGATCTTCCATGAAAACTGTCCCCGGTGCCAAAAAGTTTGGGGAGCACTGCTTTAAGATATGAGTAAAAGTCAAAGAACATTTCTCCTTTTAACTTCAATTCTACTTCCAAACTTGTTCTGTTGGACATTAGCCTTACAAGTGAACCATTTGCCCCTCAAACAGGGGACAAGAAGGACAGAGAGAACTTATTTTCTTTCAGCCTGGAGTCTGAGTGAAATGCTCTGATAAGATTGACATCATATGGCAATGTGGATGTTTAGTCAAGCCTTTGCTTCCTTCAGCGTCAAGTTCCTCAAACTTGAAGTCCAACTTCAACCTAGATTTAAGAAGACTTCAAGCTTAGGGAGGACCCACAGTTTCACGTTTACCAGTTGGGTAATTTCATCTGACTCACACGGACCAGAGATAGGAGCAAATCTGCTGAACCAGAGTTGTGGAGTCACTAACTGTGACTCTAGATTGTCTATCCTTTCTATGAATGTGTGACAGACCCTCAAAGGGACCTTTGGAAAGGAAATGGCAGGTGAATTTAAGGACCAATATTCTGCTTCAGCCTGCAGCGGTAGCCCTGTGGCATCCGATCCTGTCAGATCTCGGAAGCTAAGCAGGGTCAGGCCTGGTTAGTACCTGGATGGGAGACCGCCTGGGAACACCAGAAGCTGTAGGCTTGGGAGAAGGACCTGGCAACCCCCTCCCAAAAATCAATCTGCCATCGAAAACCCTATGAATAGCAGAGAAGCACTGACAATAGTGTTTCCCCTGTTGTACTTAGCGTCGCTATGAGTCGGATACCGACTCGACGGCACCTAACAACAACAACAACAACAATTCTGCTTCATGGATATATTTGAGACAAATGCAAAAGAAGAGGGAAGCTAAAATATAAATCAGGAGACCAAGTTCACAGCCTATTAGAGCAGACATCAGACAAGTAATTGAACACACCCTCTACTACGTGAAAGAGGCTCAGGGAAGGGAGAGCTAATTCTGCTGGGAAGGGACTGGAGAGCGAGGTCTGAGAAGTTCCTGTCAGAGAGGATTCCTAGACTCAGACTTGAAAGGCAAACATGCGCGTGGGTGTCCACCTGCGTGAGGAGTGAGGAGTCAGCCGAATTTGGCACACGAAGACACAGAGGCTTCAGGATGACCAAAGGCCTAGGAGATCTTTGTTATTGATGGTGTATGAGATGGGCAGAGGCAAAAGACAGGAGAGGCCGAAGTGAGCAGGCTCTTTGGATCTGTGCCCAGGAGCTTTGCTCAGTTGTACCATATAGGTCCTAGGGGGCACCTGCTGGAAGGGTGTGAAGTGTAAGTCTTGTTTTGGGTGCAGCTCTCTGGGCCATTTGAGGATGTGCTGGAGGGAGCCAGTCCACAGACCAGGAGGCCAGTTAGAAGACTGTAGCAATAGCTCCTGGGAGACAATGGCATAATGCCATGTGCCATTAAGCAATGTGAGAACAAGTCACTTGGATGTTGGGTGCCTCAGTTGGCCCCAATGATACAGTAGGGTCATTATGAACTTATAACAAGCCTTCCAAGGGGCCTCTGGAAAAGACATGGTAGGTAACTCGGATCAAGTATCCTCCTTCATGACTGTACCTGAGGCAAATACAAAGTGAGAAGAAGCTAAAAATAGCAGGGGAAAAAACTCCCTTGCACAGACTCAGCCACCAAGACGTTGTTGTTGTTGTTAGGTGCCGTCGAGTTGAGTCCGACTCATAGCGACCCTACGTACAGCAGATCGAAACACTTGCCGATTCTGTGCCAGGCAAATAAATGATCTTATTTATGTTTAAGCCCTTAACTTGGATGGGGGTCTTCCACCCAAATACTAACCAGGCCCAACCCTGCTTAGCTTCGGAGATCTGATAAGATTGGACGCCACAGTGGTACGGCTGCAGGCCAAGGGGCTGGAGACCCTGCTTTAAACGATCTTATGTTTAAGTTGCAGACACTGTGTCAATCCATCTGGTGGAGGGTTTTCCTCTTTTGCATTGACCTGCCACTCTCCCAAACATGATGTCCTTCTCCAAGGATTGATCTCTCCTGACTACATGTCTGAAATATGTAAGACCTTGGACCCACCAGAACAGACCTAATCATGATGCCCAAGCACACTGAACCCTGTCTAGCCAGCACCACACAGCACAGCAGCTGGCTGCTAGAGATGCTTCCGGGAGAGGTTTTATAGCAGGGGCCCATTTCCCATCCCTTGTTTTTTCATTCAAGATTAGCTGGCCAGCTTACCCCCTCTGATCTTCCCCTACCATGGAATTCAAAAACTGACCGTCCACTGCTATGGCTGAGCTTGAGAAGTCAGCTTGCCTGGAATTGAATCTTGATGGGTAAGAGGAGTAAAGAAGGTGGAGCACATCTCAGAAGGACGCAGCAGCTAGCCACGGGAGGAAGAAACAGACAGGGGAGTGGGCAAGGGACAACCAGGGCGGGGCTAAATGCAGGTGTCTTTGGCATTGTTCCTTGCTTCACGGGGCAGAGATTCAATGGAGAAGAGGCCACAGCTAGCTTCCTCTAGCCATCAGCTATCTCTGAGACCTGCCAGTCACTCGTCCCCCTTCCCTGGTTCATGTGAGGGGCTCATCAGGCCAAGGAATACGAGGAAGCAGTTCACTTATATAGGATTTTCCTTCCCTCGGATGTCAGCTTCTGTGGTTATTCCCATCTTACATCCTTCTGGTAGGCTATAGATCCACGTATCTGAGTTTGAAGTAACTAGAGATCATCCAGCCTGCAGCCGTAGCCCTGTGGCATCTGATTCTGTCAGATCTTGAAAGCTAAGCAAGGTTAGGCCTGGTTAGTACTCGGATGGGAGACCGCCTGGGAACACCAGGTGCTGTAGGCTTGAGAGAAGGACCCAGCAACCCACTCCCCAAAATCAATCCGCCATTGAAAACCCTATGAACAGTGGAGAAGCACTGACAATAGTGTTTCGCCTGTTGTACACAGGGTCGCTATGAGTCGGATACCGACTCCACAACACCTAACAACAACAACAAGAGATCATCCAGTTCTGCTTCCTTCGTATTTAGAGATGGAAACAAAGGCTGAGAGAAGTGAGGTCACTTGCTGGGGTCTCAGGGATGCCTCTCATGCCTACCAGCTCAGGGAACTTCCCCCTAGGTGTGTGTGATGCTGCTCTGTGTGAGTGAGAGGGAGTTCCAGTGTGAGGCAGGGAGCTGGAGTCTCCTGCTCTGCAGAACGGGGTGAGCTTCACCTCTACACTTGTCTTGCAAAGCTGATCTGAAAGTTAGCGGGCGTCACACTCACGGGGGTGGTGTAGTCCTGGCACACAGCAAGTGCTACATAACGTCTGGCTGGAGAAATGGAGCCCTGTCCAATATGGCAACTCCCATCCCTAGGGAGCAGTCAGCAAGCCCAGTGTGGCTGCGGGAGGGAGGCCAAGACTCTTGCTGCTCACATTCTTCCTCCAGGCAGTACTTGGCCCAGCCTAGATGGCCAGCCCTGCGGAAAGCAATGTCAACAAATATTCTGCAGTTCACGTATTGTCCTTTCACGTCCAAGACCCACCCAAGTATGTCTGGGAATAAATCTTCCCCAGAGAATGTAGAGATTGAGGGTGCACAGTGCAGGCTGTAGAAGATGGGAGGGCTGGTATGACCAGTTCGCACTCTGTCCAAGACAGAGACTCTGTGGGTTGGAAAAGAGCAGCCAATAAGTCTGAGGGGGTTGCATGTCCCTCTGGCCTCCTATTCCCAAGGGGCACCCATTCTTCAGTTTCTTTTGCAGGCAGCTATAGTGCAGTAGCCTGCAGCTGTATCACTGTGCCATCTGATCCCATTAGATCTTGGAAGCTAAGCAGGGTCAGGCCTGGATAGTATTTGGATGGGAGACTGCCTGGGAACACCAGGTGCTGTAGGCTTGGGAGAGGGACCCAGCAACCCATTCCCAAAAAACAATCAGCCGTTGAAAACCCTATGAATAGCAGAGAAGCACAACAACAGTGTTTTGCCTGTTGTACATAGGGTTGCTATGAGTTAGACACTGACTCCACAGCAGCTAACAACAACAATATGGGGCTGGGGTTTAGCTCCGTTGGTAGAGCGCTGCTTTGTACTCTCCAAGGCCCTGGGTTAGATCCCCAGCACCGCAAACAATGGGAGGACCTGGCAGCACTCCGGAGCTGAAACAATCTACTACTGAAAACCAGAGAAACATTGACATAAGGAGTGTTTTGTTCTGTTGTACATAGGGTCGCGATGAATCAGACCTGACTCAATGGCACCTAACAACAACAGTGATGCTGTAAAACCGCGTTGGGGTATCTAGATCTCCCTCTCTGTCCTGCCATTTGCGCCCAGGTACTCTGGGGCTGGGGCCTTTACCTTCCTTTGCCTCAGGCTGCTCCTCCATAGCACGAGGTGACAGTTCCTCCCAAGATGTTTGTATTCTTTACTACTGCGCTGGAGCTACCAAATGCCAGCTGTTGCTCTTCAGCCTCCTGGAGCAACGTGGTCTTCTCACTCTTGCGAAAACCTCCCACTCTCCATCTTCCGCGCAGCCACCGCCACGGAGGCCGCAGTCCCTCACGCTCGTCCTTCGCGCTGGTCCTCAAACGCCACCAGGAGGCGCCCTCTGCCCGCCGGAGCCCGGTAACACCTCCCGGGGCCGGGGTGGGCTGCCCCTTTGCGCAGGGCTGTGAGGGTGCGGGCTGTGCCCGGGTTCGGTGCCTGAGGTCAGGACACCGCAGCGCCAGCGCCTCTGCCCGCCGCCCGCCCGCCCACTGCCCACTGCCCCCGGCCCCGCGCTGCTCCCGCCGGCGCCTCCCGCTCGGCCCGGCCCCTGCGTCCCAAGTTTGGCCCCGGCCGCTCGGACCCGAGGCCGCCCGCCGCCCCTGCGCTGGGGCGGGGGTCCACGCGGGCGCGGGGCGCCGGGGCCCCGAGGCGCCCCCTCCCCGGCCGGCCGCGCGCGGGGCCGCCGCAGTGCCAGTGCTGCCCGCCGGGCGGCGCCCCGCGCCTCGCCGCGCGCCTCCCGCGCTCCCCGCTCCCGGCTCGCTCGCGGCCGGACACAGACTCTGCCTTGGCTGCCGGCGGATCGCGCTGGAGCCGCCGCGGCTGCTGCGGAAGGAAACACGGAAAACAACAGCCCGGCGGCCGGCCGAGCGGCGCCCGGCCCCGGGCTCAGCCCCGGGAGTGCGGAGCCGCCCAGGTAAGGGCAGCGGCCCGCCTCGGGGACCCCGGCCCGCACCCCACGCTGCCCCCGCGCCCGCGATCGCCAGCCGCGCGGACCCCCGCCGCGCCGCACCCCCACTTCTGACGTTTCGCCGCGTTGTGCCCTCGGGGCCGCGGCCCGGCCCGCGCGGCCCCCGCCCTAGCCGCCCGGTCCCCGCACTCCGCTGCCTGCGCCCCCGCTTCGCCGCCGAGCCCCCGCCGCTCTGCCCTGCCTGGACTTCCCGGGTCCCCGTCCCCGTCCGCCTCCCCTCGGCATCAGCCGCCCTCCGCCCGGTCCCCCTCGTCCCCGAGCAACTCCGGGCCCTGCCTCTGGCCCCTGCGCGGACGAGGCCCCTGCCCGGCGCTGGCGCTGCGCCCCCTCGCCCCCACTCAGCAGCTCCCCGCGCCGCTGCCCGCCAGTCCCCCCGCAGGCGCAGCCTCGCTCCCCAAGCCCCCTCCCCCTCGCCACCATCAGCCTCGACTGCCCCCTGCCCCGGCCCTGGACTCCAGCCACCACCACACCCCCCACCCTGCCCGCCGCCTGGCTCTGGCTGAAGCCGCGTCCTATCAGGAATGACCCTCCTCTCAGCGACTGACGGCGCTGCCAGCCATCCCACCCCAGTTCACCCGAGTGGGAAGTGAGGGAGAAACTCTGGAGACCGGCCCTGGGCGCGGGAGGCGGAGGGGGCTGGGCGGAGGGGGAGGGGAGCCGCCGAGAGGCTGTCCAGGGAGGACCACAGAGCCGTGCGGCTCGGACCCGCGAGGTGGAAGGCGCGCCGGCGACGCCTGGGACAGGGGGTTCCAGGCACTAGGAGCACCTGTGCCTCGCTCCCCGGCTCCCTGGAGCTGAGGAAAGTGAGGGAGGAGGTGGAGCCTGGGGAGAGTTGGCCGAGGGCCCCGGGTGGGGGAGGCGCGCGGAGGGGCTGGGCCAGGGCCTTCTGGCTGGGCTGCCTGGCAGTGGCGGGGCAATGCGGGCTGAGCTGGTCCCCCCCTGGACCTTGGGCTGCGTGGCTCTTGGCATCTGCACTTGCTACTGCCATCTTCCTCCTGGCGCCGTTGTCTGGCGATGCCACGCGGTGCCACCTCCCTGCCTCCCTCCAGCGGCTCTCCTGGGCATGTCTCCCAAGGGGCCTGGGGTGTCTGGCCGAGGAAGGGAGCTCAGGCTGGGCTGGGCCAGGCTGGGCCCCTCTGCCTGGCAGTGGGGTTTCTCAAGACAAGAGCTGGAGCGCTGAGGGCTGAGGGCTAGCCAAGAGGACAGAGCTCTGCCAGGGACAAAGAGAACTCCCTTAGTTTGCACTCCCAGGGGGTCACCTGGTGGTGGTGTCACTTCCAGGAGTGGCTGCCCCCGCATCCCCTGGGATAGGGCTGTCTGCCTTGGCAGCGGGCTTGCAAGAGAGCTGTCTGGGCCTGCCTTAGTCTCTGGTGTCTTGCCTGCCTGGGGCTAGGGGCCGGAGTGGTCAGCCGCACTTTGGTGCCGCCAGGGAAGGAAGCCCCTGGAATTCCACTGAGCAGGGCCGGGCCAGCTGCATTTGCTGAAGCAGCGTCTCATGCCTCATCATTAATCAGGTTTATTATTTTTCTCGCTGGCTGGATGTGCTCCTCAAGGTCATGACCCTTTGGAGAGTTAATCTAATATGCACACATTACAGTGTCTGGCTTTGTTTAATTTTCTGTGTTTTGTTCATTTCTGGTGACCTGGACTTGCCCACCCGCCTCCTGCTCTCCAGCTCTGCCCCTGTTCTCCCCTCCACTTGCCAGGGGAGACCCAGAGGCAGGGCTGCTCAGGGTGGTGCTGGTGGCAAAGAAGGTATAGGGCTGGCTGGGAAGAGATCTTGGGTGTCCCTGTTCTCCCCATCCCCCACCCTAGGCATCTTGATCACTCATTGGCTGATGTTTTCCCAACACTGAAAGTTTTTCCAAGAGACTGGGGCCTCGTCATCGTGGTCTCCCTTTCTAGTTTGGGTTCCCTTAGGAGAGGGAACTTTTTCCAGATGGGAAAGAGGTGGGCCCTTCCTTCTTGAGGGAGAAAGTCCTGCTGCAGGGAGGAAGGGGGGCCTGGGGAGGGGAGCTCTGCTGCCCCCGGGCTGGGTGGCAGAGATGGGAGGAAGGCAGGCAGGCTGGGCTGGGGTGAGATGGCAAGGCAGCTCCAGAAGCAGGAGGAAGGGCTGTGTGGCCGCTGAGGGGGCAGCAAGGCGCCGTCGGGGAAGAGCACAGCTCCTGTCCCTGAAGAGTGCTAATCCCTTTTGTGTGACAGAGTGCTGCAGGCGTCCAGGCGCTTTGCAGAAGAGCAGCTGCCCTGGGAGCACCTGGCCCCAGCAGCCCCATGAGGAGGCCTTAGGGACCCCCAGACACTGAGGCTCAGAAGTGTTGAATGACCCATTGGAGGCGCCACAGCTTCATCCGAGGTCTCTGCACGGGAAGCCCTGGGCTCTCCAGCAGGTCCTCGTTGCTTTTAAGGGTCTCAGCTGCTGTGTCCTCAGAAAGCCATCCCCACCCATGCTGAGCTCTGCTCCCTGTCACCTTCTCCAGTGTCAGCTCAGCTCCGTCCTCCTCCAGGCGGGGGTGGCCACTTCAGCTCCCTGTGGGGGGTGGGGGTGCTTTTTACACGTGACCCAGTCTTGGGAGCCCTCAGCACCCCTGGGCTATGGATACAGATTAGAGACGGACTCCTGGAGTGGAGGCCCTCCCCACTCCATGAGCTTCACCTCATGCCCTTCCTGCTGGCATGACCTCCTGTGCAGCCCTTGACTAGACGTCATGGGCTCCTGCCTACCCACATCTGGACCAACCTTTAAGGTATAGCTGCCGCCATCTAAGGTACAGAAGGGCGGCGGCACTGCCAGCGGCTCAGGGTTAGGCACCCCTCGCTTCCTGTTCTTGCATCACTGTCCGAGTGACCGTGGACAACCTGAGCTTCACTTTTCTCACCTGTAAAATGGGTACAATCTCACCTGCTTCAGAGAGTTGGGAGTATGGAATGGGAGAGTGGGGACGTGGCTTGTTACATGCAAGAGACAGCCCAGGTGGGTGTCCAGGTCGCACCTCCAGGGGCCCGCTTCCATTCTCCCTTGTGGTGGGCTGGGTCTTGCCTGGCATGCTGATGATCTGTCCCTGTCTATCTCCCCACACATGGCAAATATCTTAAGGAGCAAGGCCTTTCCCTGACGCCTGTTCATATCCTCCAGCTCCTAACAGAGCAAGTACCGTCCTTCAACACATATCACCTGGCCCTCTTCATAGAGGGGGCACAAGAAATAGTCATTACTTGATTACAACATTTTGTTACATAAAATAGGATATGCCTTATGTTTAGCAAATCCAGTAGGAAAACCAGTCTTATACCGCAGTGCCAGGCTGGGTAAAGGATGGGAGGGAAAGAAGGAAGCGATGGAACGTTGTATTGACCACACTCTGCTTGTTTCTCTCAGTCGCCCCAGCTACCCTGTGAGTTAGATCTGTACAGTTGAGGACAGGGGTCCTGGGTGGGCTCTGCAATGTCACTCACTCTGACCGATCTCACAGACCAGTGAAGGCTCCAGACCCCGCTTCTTCACTACACACGGGCCCCTTTTGCTTTATAGAGCAGGAGGCGGACACTTCATAAAACAGCTCATCCCAAGTCTTCTTTGGCCAGCCAGGTGCGCGCATCGTTCATGTGCCGCCCAGCTGGGGTCGGGCGTTGTCAGGTCCTTCAATGTGAGGCAGGACCCTGCCTCTGCTTCCTCGTGGAGGATTTGGCTGGAGAGCAGGCCGGACACCTGCTCAGGTGCAACTGGAAGCCTTGTTGACCTGCACGTGTTGGCGGCAGGAGAGGCGGCTGTGCGAAGCAGAACCGGCTGGAGCCCATAAAAGGCTCGGGGGAGAGTCGAGGCAGGGCTGACGATGAGGAGGGCGAGCAAGGGAGAAGGTTGCCAATGAAGAGTCTTGGCTGCTGCGGAGGCCCAGAGATGAGGAGCCGCTGAACCTCAGGGTAGGCAAAACTAACCGAATTCAAGAGGACCTTGAACGGGTTGCGG
>VMDO01000021.1:497622-629782 GCA_007922755.1 Pedetes capensis | reverse complement strand
GACGTCTATTGAATATACCATGGACTGCCAAAAGAACCAACAGATCTGTCCTAGAAGAAGTACAACCAGAGTGCTCCTTGGAAGCAAAAATGGCCAGACTGCGTCTTACATATTTCGGACATGTAGTCAGGAGAGAACAATCCCTGGAGAAGGACATCATGTTTGGAAGAGTGGCAGGTCAACGCGAAAGAGGAAAACCTTCCACCAGATGGATTGACACAGTCTCTGCAACAATGGGCTTAAACATAAATAAGATTGTTTGCCTGGCACAGAATCGGCAAGTGTTTCAATCTGCTGTACATAGGGTCGCTATGAGTCGGACTCGACTCGATGGCACTAACAACAACAACATACCACCAAATTGCCAGTGTCATTAGAAAGACAGATATGACTGCACAAGTCCACTTGTGTGGATTTTTTTTATCACAGTTGTATTAATTTCATAGTTAAAAAATGTTTTGAGATGGGCACAGTTGAGTAGTCCCAGATACTCAGGAGGCTAGGTAAGAGGATCATTGGAGCATAGGAGTTCAAGCCCAGCCTGGAAACAGTGGGACCCTGCCTCCCCACAGAAAGGCTTTGGTGTAGCCTTTCTGTGTTTATCAGATAAACACTTCTAGCATGTTTTTTAGAGATAGTACCTAATTCTCATTTTTTATTTTATTCTGTCTCATTAAGAAGTCCATTCCAGAGAGGATGTGTGGGGACGTGTGAGCAGAGTGAGTGACCATGTTCCCACTGCCAGGGGAGGCTGGGCCTAAGCCCACTGGCTGGAGTCCTACACCCTGTCCCTCCTGAACCCTGTTTTGTTTTGTTGTTTTGTTTTGTTTTGTTTTGTTGACAAGGAGGTACCTCATGTAGAGCTGTGACCCCCACCGTCAGTGTCAGAGAGCCCTGCCTGAGCCTCTCTGAGTGTCCTAGTTCTCCTACCAGGGGATCTGTTCACTGACGTCCTGCCCCTTCCCTGGCCGTGGCCTCTAGCAGCAAACTTGAGGACTATGGAGTCACTCGTGCAGATACCCAGATCCTGCCCCTCGTGATCATCTTTGGCAGATTCTCTGTCTTTTGTGTCTTTGGTTCTTGGGTCCTGCTGCAGAGCTGAATAGCCTGGCCTTAGCCCTTGTAGGCCTTGTCCTTCCTCGTATCTGATACCCTATGGTCAGTTGCCTGGAACTTAGTGCCAAAAACATGAGGCATCCTCTCTGAACTGTGCTTTCTTAGCCATTTGATCGATCTCGTTATTCTTTGGTGTCATAGACCTGGAATCAGTGTCAGCTCTGCTGTTCTGTGGTCATACTGTGTCCTTTGTCCGTTTTGGCCAGGAAGTCTCTTAGGCCTGTGGTGTGCAGCTGCTAATGTTCCTAAGGGGCCTGGCTGCTGGGCCTGGTGCTCCACATCCTTGGCTCCCCTCCCACATGTGCCCCATGCTGCTAGAACCAGGGTAGAATTCCTTCTTAAATTTCTGCCTAGGACCAGGGAGGAGACAGCCTTCTCTTGGGGTAGGTTTTAATTTTATCAGTTATGTGTCTCTCACCTCCTAGTGGCCATCTCTATTCAATGTTGCTGTACACATTGTTTTGTGTGACTGCTGTCCTCAGAAGAGGCTCTATAATAGCTTGTGGACAAACATCATCTCACATCACCACACTGTGCTCTGTTGCAGGTGCACATTCTCCACCCACCACTGGTCCCCAGCAAGTACCGCATCCTCCTCACAGACTACATCTCGCTAGCCAAGACACGACTGGCTGACCTCAAGGCAAGTCTGTCTTCCTCCTGTAGACCTGCAGAGAAGAGTGCTTACCTTTGTGTTCACATCTTTGTCCTTCTCTTCTGCAGGTTTCCCTGGAGAACATGGGACTCTATGAGGATTTGTCCTCAACTGGGGACATCATGGAGGTGACGTTACCTCAAGATGCCCTGCAGTCCTTGATCCAGCTGTTTCCTTTGATTTGAGCATTTTGGTCCTTGGAAACCTTGTACCTGGTTTGCTTCTGATGCAGCTGGGGAGGCAATTTCTCCAAGAAGGTTTTCTCTGTACTGACCCTCAGATGCTGTGTGACAGTGTTAGCAGGGAGAAGCAGCCATGTGTGGGGACAGCCCCATGTTGCAGTGGGTCTCCTCAAGATTCCTCAGTTTGTGTGGGGCTGAGTGAAGTGAAGTGGTGGTCGGCTGTGTTTTTCTAGGAATTGCAGAAAGGCACTAGCTATATGTAGGTGATCCAAATGTCAGCTGCACATAAGATGTGTATATGTCGCTGTTTAAATCTTTTCAGACTTTTTTACTTTAAAGTTGGAAATTAGTAAATAACACAGTAATCCCAGGGACTTGGAAGGCTGAGGCAGGAGGATCAGAAGTTTGAAGACCAAGGCAGCCTGTAAAACTTAGACTTTGTCTCATAATAAAAAAATAAAAATGGGGCTGGAAATGCAGCTCAGTGGTAGAGTATCTGCCTAGAATGTGTAAAGCCCTGAGTTAACCCCTAGTACTTCAAAAACAAACAAACAACAAAAACACAGGTGCCTTTAAAGTGTTAGGAAAAAAATTTCATGCAGTTTTCCATTTAAAATTTATTGCTGTTCATAAGTTGCCATTTTGTAATTTTGTTAAATTTCTGTTCCTTCCCACCTGGAAGTCTTTTCTTTGATCTTCTTTCCTAGAGAGGCAGCAAAGAGGAGAGGCTAGAAAGCAGCTTGTAGCCATGCAGAGGAGATAGGAAGGTGGCAGTGGCTTCTCAGAGCTGTGCTATCCCTTGGGGCCCTCATGGCTCATGGCTAAACTGAGGCAGGAGGCAGCCATTCTCCTTGCTTTACTGTACCCATCTTAGCTCTTACCGCTAAACTTCTCAGAGTTAAAGGAGAACTTATCTAAAGAAGCTAAACTGTTCAGGGCAGCAAAGAAGAGCAGTTTGGGACCAGTTTTATCTGCTCAGTTTCTTTCTTTGAAATCTTCATTCTTTCTCCCTTCCTGTCCATGTGGGAACCAGCCACACAGCCAGGCGGCCCAGGATGTTGAGAAGGCCATTGTGGTGTTTGAGCACACAGGGAGGATCCCAGTTCCTGTCATGGAGGCCAGGTAGGGCTGAGTGGTGGGAGAGCAACTGCCAGCTACAACCCACCCAGAGGCAGCCATGCAGCTGTCAGCAGAATGGGGCTCTTTTTTTCTTATGGTACTGGAGGGTTGAACCCTTGGCCTCAAGCATTCTTTGCAAGTGCTCTACCACTGAGCTGCACCCCTAGCCCATTTTTTACTTTATATCTTGAGACAGGATCTTGTTAAGTTATGCAAGCTGCCTTTGAGGGTCTTGAACTTGCGATCCTTCTGCCTCTGACTTCTTAGTTGCTGGGGCCACAGGAGTCAGCCACCATGCCTGGTGAGCAACAGGGCATTTAATTAATGCTTTCTTGGTGACCAATATGGAATCAGTCCAGGGAATGAGTGGCAAAACTTTTATTAAATTCACTGTGGTTAAAAAAAACATCTAGAATTCTGGTCCCTATCCGTATTGGTGAACTGATTCCAGCTCCAAGGAGAGATCTCAAATGGTCCCAAAGCAACCCTTATAACCTTAGATTAACCTGGGTTCTGTGGCCAGACCCAGGGTGAGCAGATTTCATGCAGTATAGGTTGTCACTAGCATAAACTGCCCTTTGCAAGACAGATCCCAAAACAGTGAAAAAGAAGACTTAAAAACATGATTAAACATCAGAGCCTTGAAATCATAACCATTCCACTGGGCTGTCAATGACCATGGAAGGTGTCTTTTTCATGTATTTGTGATAGTATTATCTACTCTTTTGTGCTACAGCATATTTAGGAGGTCCTACTTCACGTTGCACTTTCTCCCTGCCCTGCTTACACCGCGAGTGGTAAGTGTGCGGGTTTGAAATTTGCCACATCTGAGAAGGAAAGATGTTCCTTGTCTGCTGCTCACTTGGCACCTCTTTTTTTCACAGCTGCCAGTGGTCCCTGACTCTCGAGTGGCTTTTATAGAGTCTCTGAACAGGTAAGCAAGAACTTTGGAAGAGACATCACTGTGTCCTGTGGGGTTTTGACAATGCAAAGAAATTTGTTTAGCACCTTTGTGTTTTTGTTTAAAAAATATTGGCTTGAAAATTAGTTGGTTATGACTTTTTAAAACAAAACGTTTGATACTGAGTATCACCACTTAGCATCATTCTTCAGTGAACGTTTGGAATGATTAGTCTGGGAATTATAGTTAATGTTTCAGTGTATAATCATCGTGAAAGGTGAATTTTGGCAAAGAAGGAAAATAAGAGAGTCCTGAGCAAGCCTCCTCCTGTGAAACTTGGGCTTCTCTTAAGGGTCTGTCTGGAGAATGAAGCCTCACCCCAGATTGCTCGCACTGTGGCCTTCAGCCGCTTTAGAAAGTGGTTGGTGTCTGAAAAGTCTTCTTTCCTGAAAGTAGGAAACTAGATCTCCTGTTTTCCAATGAAACCTAGAAAGTGATGGAACCCACAAGAAGATGGGAAAGAGAAAGATCCTAAAAAGGAAAGTTATTTTTCTATCTTACAATAGCACTATCCTTTGAGGTCCTTATTTTTATCTCTTTGATATAAAATATTTCAAATATGTAGAAAGTAGAAACCAATTTAAAATACTTAAATACCCATGAACCTCTACCTATATTTTTGCTGTCTTTCCTTTTTTTTATTTATTTTATTTATTTTTTTTTCCATTTTTTAATATGTGATAGCCTGAGTAAGGCTGCCTCTGGCCTTTAACCCATGATCCTTGTACCTCTGCCTTCCAGGTCACTGGGATAACAGACGTGTGCCTGGCTTTTGTTTTGTTTTTTGAGACAGAGTCTCCCTCTGTAGCCCAGGCTGGTCTCAAACTTGTAATTCTTCTGCCTCAGCCTCCAAACTGCTTTGGTTACAGGCACAGTGTGTGCCACTTTGCTCTACCTGAATTACTGAATTTATTTAGTGATATTCAAGGTAAGTTTTGTACCTGTGCAACTTGTACGATTCTTGGCTGCTTTGGCCTTGAGATTTTAGTCCCTCATAAATGAATTGGGTAGCTTCTCCCTGTTCTCTGGAATCATTTGTGTCATGCAAGGGTGCTGTGTTGCTGCAAGTTTGGCAGAGAGTGGCTATAAAGCTGTCCAGGTGACTTTTGTGGAGTCAAAGACTTTGGCTACTGACTCAGTTTCATGAATGGTTATTAGCTTAGTTAGGTGTTTTATTCCTTCTTGAGTTTTGGGGGGTTTCTAGAAAACTTGCCATTTCATCTAAGTTTTTTTTTTTGTCCCCACAGTTGTAGGGATGAGATGCAGGGCTTGATGTGTGCAAGGCAAGCACTTTAGCACTGAGCTACATCCCAACCCTCATCTGAGTTTTAAATTCATTAATGTAATATTAAATTCATTAATATAGTATCATTTATACAGTGATGCCAGTGTGGTGCAATAGCACTGGCTGCAGCCACTAAGTCATGAGCAGCAGGCCAGAGCACCAGACGCTGGCCATGAAGCCAGCAAATGGGGGATGAGATTGTCCTGCCTGCACACCCGCCAGCACAGGCAGAGAAACCATATCTGCCCAGAGGCTCAAAGAATGGCAACAGACACCTCTAGAAGGCTGACATGGAGAATTTAGCACAAATGTCCCCACAATGGTGCTGTGAAGCCACTCTGAAGCACACTGCAAACTAAAATCAGCAAGATACAGAGAAGAGCAAGGATACATCTATGCTCCAAAGTGAAAACCAGATCCCACAGACCAGAAGTAAAGTAGGAGATGCACATGACCTGGAGATAGGGCTTATGAAGACCACCTTGTGTCTTCTGCATCTTTTTTTTTTTTTTTTTTTTTTTTTTCAGTACTGAGGGTTGAACCCAGGGCCTCGAGCTTGCATGCTTTATAAGTGCTGGACCACTGAGCTGCACTTCCAGCCCATTTTCTTACTTTTTGATTCAGGGTCTTATAAAATTATGCAGACTGCCTGTTGTCTTGAACTTGTGATCCTCCCACCTCTGCCTCCTGAATCGCTGGAATTACAGGCATGTTCCACCATGCCCAGTTTTTTGCATCTTTTTAATGATGTCATCTGGGGATTTTTCTTAGTATTACTCATTATTTATTACTATTATATGGCATATTATAAAATAGTAAGTACATTTAAGTCCACATATATTTTTAAAATCATGTATATGGTTTTTTCTTCTAAAACCAGGACAATACAGTATATAGTTGTATAAATTATTTAAATGTATTGTTTTTTATTTTATGAGTTTTAATTATAAGCTGAGAATTAAATTGTCATAGTTGACTTGAATATTGTTTTTTTCTGATCCAGAGCAGATAAAATTCCTCCCTCTTTGTACACTGCCTACTGCCAAGCCTGCACTATTGCCAAGGAGAAAGAGCCAGAGAGTAAGGTCACCTGTTATACCTGTGCTTTCTGTTTCCCTGATAGGGGTCTGTTGCCCAGTGCCTGTGTCAGTGATCTTGGTGGTCGAGTTATGCTCACCAAGGCCCTGGGTAGGGTCTGAGGTTGCCCACAGCACACACAGCCGTGTCATGGAACACTGGGGGTAAACACAATGTTGGCAACTCACAGGCTCTTCACCTGGGAGGCCCTAAAGATTGCATAATGCCGTACCCTCTAGGAAGTGAGTGTGTACAGTATCTCAACTTATTTGTTATCTTAACATGTGCTTTGAGGCCCACAGTGTGGGTTCAGAGGCATGTTGTGGTGCAGTCATAGGTGACCATGTTCTGACTGTTCAGTCCCCAAGTATGGGTTGGAATCTCTGCCTGTGGGGAGCCACAACAGACCTGGTTGGCCTGGTGGAGCTGTGATCAGTGAGATTCTGGTGCTTGGGACCCTGCAGAGTGCTCTGGCATGGCCTGTCCACTCCATTCTGCTGACCAAAGAGACTGAATATTCAGTTCATTTGTCCATTTATTGATTGGATTATTCTTTTGGTGAATAACTTTTTGACTCCTTTAATTATTCTGTGTATTAATCCTTTGTAAGATGAATAGCTGGCAAAGATTTTGTCCCATTATAGGCTATCTCTTCACTGTTTATTTTTGTGTGTATGTATGTGTTTGTTTGTTTTTCTTTTTTTAAGACAAGGTCTCATTTAGTCCAGGCTGACCTTCAACTTGCAATCCTCCTGCCTCAGCCTCCTGAATACTGGGATTATAGGTGTGTAACACTGTACCTGGGTCCTCCTCTTCAATTTCTTTCTTCAGTGTTTTATAGTTTTTATTGCAGAGATCTTTGACTTCCTTGGTTAGGTTTATTCCAAGATTTTTGGTTGGTTGGTTGGCTTTTTGTTTTGTTTTGCTTTTTCATTTTGTATTTTGAGGCTATTATGAATGGGATTGTTTTCTTGATTTCTTTCTCAGCATGTTTATTATTGGTATGTAATTATATATAATTATATATTATCAGTATATATAAAAGCTACTGAATTTTGTATCTGCTACTTTGCTGAAAGAGTTTTAGGGCCATATTGTCTACAGGGAGAGCTAATTTGATTTCTTCCTTCCCTATTTGTAGACTTTTTATTTCTTTCTTTTGCTTTATTGCTCAAACACTATATTGGATAAGAGTGAAGCAAGCAAACACCTTTGATCATGGGATTTTTGTCCTTGATTCTATTTATGTGCTATATTACATTTACTTTTATTTTTTAATGTTAATTTTTTAAAAATAGAAGGCTGAACCCAGGGCCTCACAGATACTTTGTAAATGCTCTACCACTGAGGTATACCCTGTTGTTGTTGTTAGGTGCCCTAGCCCCTTTTTAATTTTTTATTTTGAGACAGGGTCTCCATAGGTTACACAGGCTGCCTCTTATCATGAATTTAGGATCCTTCTGCCTCCACCTCCCAAGTCTCTGGGATTATAGGCCCACATCACTGTGCCAGGGACATTTATTGATTTGTGTATGTTGAACAATCTTTGCATCCCTGGGATGCAACTGAAGTGATTGTGGTGTATGATCTTTTTACTGGAGAAGCCTAGTTTTTGTGCAGTGACACTTCATCATTGGCAGGAGGCCCCTCATCATTGAACTGTGTTTCCATTTGCTGTTTTAGGTACCGTGACATCTTGAAGGCCAGGCCCATTGACTTGAGCCTATTCTAACTAGCTCCAGTCTTCATTCATTTTTTCTTTCTTTCTTTTTTTTTTTTTAAACATTATTGTTTAATTTTAAGGGATATTATTCTAAAGAAAAAACATTAGTAAAATCAGATCTGTACCAATACTTTTTAATATTTTCTGTAGCATTCCACTCAGTAGGTAGAAAACTGAAGATCTTCCGTGAGGAAGGATGCAAATGGAATCTAATACTGTATTGCTATACTGTGGCTAGAGCCATACCACTGTGGCATATGATCCCATCAGATTTTGGAAGCTAAGCAGGGTCAGGCCTGGATAGTACTTGGATGGAAGACCACCTGGGAACACCAGGTGCTGTAGGCTTGGGAGAAGGACCTGGTAACCCACTCCCAAAAAGTAATCAGCCATTAAAAACTCCATGAATAGCAGAGAAGTACTAACAATACTGTTTCACCTGTTGTACGTAGGATCACTATGAGTTGGACTTGATGGCACCTCATAACAACAGTTGCTATACCATGTCAAATTCCAACTATGAAGACAAACTTAATGTTGTATATTCTCCTAGATCATTTTTGCTGAAAACAACTCACTTAGCATTCTAGGTGCAGTGAGTCTTGACCAGTTATCATGGTGACTGTGCTACATGGCTACATCTGCCCTATGGGCAGCTGAAAGGAGCCCTCAGCATTACATTGTCAATTGGTCTGTTAAAGAAACCGTGCACATAATTATTTTTGCCAAAATCTGCCAAGTTCAACAACTTTTAAAAAGATAAAATTTAATCAGGACCATATGGGCACCATACTTGGAACTAAAAACACATTCTGTTTATGTTTGCCCAGCTTCTTAGCAACATCACCCTGGGACAGCCAAAACACAATCATCTTTTTAAAAATAAAAAATCAGGAGTCAACACAAAAGGACATTTGCACAGGCAGAGAATTTGGTGCTTAGTAATAGACAGAAAACAGGTGGTTTTAGATTCACAGACAAGTGTAAACTAGAACTTGATTCTGAATATCAGTCTTGGAGTCACAGCTATATATTTCCCAACAGCCTTTTTTTTTTTTTTCCTGTCAGTGCTAATAGGTTGAACCTATGGCCTCACACATGCTAGGCAAGCACTGCACCACTGAGCTGCATCCCCAGCCTATTTTCAAAATTTTTATTTTGTGGTAGGGTTTCGCTATGTTACACAGGCTTCCTGGCCTCAAACTCACAATCCTCCTGCCTCAGCCTCCTGAGTCACTGGAAGTATAGGTGTGTGCCATGGCATTTGGCTTAGGAAGTTCTCTGCGTTTTGTTTTTTCTTAAACCTACCAAACCAACCCAAATAATATTTCCTTCATTAACCACCTATTTCTTTATTAATCACTCTATGTTTGGTTAGTGGAATCACTAGACTGTATTTTCTAATGATCTAGGGAAACTTTTCTGGTTGTGAGCCAATGCCTTGCTATGGAACTATTAGTTAAGTTCAAAGTGAGCCCTGAATTAGAAACAGAGATTTGTGAAAAATGATTTATTTCTGAAAATATGAAAAAGACATTTGAGGCAGACCAGTAGGAACTTTAAGAAGAGTCACTCAACTATTAAAGTGGTACCCAAGAAGTAATTCATAGGAACACCTAATTTTCTATCAGTTTTATTGTGTGGGAGGGTCTTCTCAGTGACTACTCAGTCAGTTGAGGATGGGTGGTGAGAGAACAGCCTGGTCAGGCCCATGGAGTCCACAGGAGGAAGATGACTTACAGTGCTATGTGTCTTGCCCTTGCCCCAGCAAAACACTCCATCCCCTTAACTCCACTGTTTGCCTGGAAGATGGTAGTAAAAATACCTCCATAAGTGGTAAAGACTGCATTCAAGTTAAGTCTTCATTCTAGTTGTTTTCGGACTCTCCTTTCAGACACTCAGGCATTTTGTATCAGTCATGGAGCCCCAGGGACATGCACTGACCTCTTGGGACCAGAATTGTTCTGAAGATGCTACGAAGACAATAGAATTGTGACAAGTAGTGTGAGGGTTGTTCCTCATGAGAGCTGTCTTCCTTTACACATGTCCTGCTTTTGAGGGCTTCTAGAATGTTCTCTAATAATTTGTCTGATGGGGCTTATGAGCAGACCCTTAGAGCTTATGGTTTCTTCTAATTATTTATTTATTTTTACACTACTAGGGGGTTGAACCCAGGGCCTTGCACATACTAAGCAAGTAATCTGCTATTGAGCTGCACCTCCAGCCCATTTTTTAATCTTCTCTTGAGACAACGTCTCACTAAGTTATACAAGCTGCCTCTGGTATTGAACTTGCGATCCTTCTGACTCTGCCTCCCAAGTTGCTGGGGTTACAGGTATACACTACTGCTCCCAGCTTTTTATCTGCTTATTTATTAATTTTTTTGTAGCACCGAGCAGTTGAACCCAGGGCCTCACAGATGGTAGGCAAACAAACACTCCACCACTGAGCCACACCTCCAGCCCTTTTAATTTTTATTTTGAAATAGAGTCTTACTAGGTTGTGTAGGCTGTCTCTAGTCTTGAACTTGTGATTCTCCTGACTTAGCTTTCCAGGTAGCTTGGATTATAGGCATGCATCACAGTGCCTGGCGATAGTGTTTATGATTTCTAATTTCATTTTGAGTAAGACTCATGTACACTGCAAAACATTAGTGTGATTGTATCTTTTCCACCTACCCTAGAACTTAAACTTTTTTCTTTTAAAACATATGCAGCATATCTTCCTATTTATAATGAAAATGGTGTGTGGGAGGTTTGAGCCAGTATCTTTTTCAAATATGTGATTATATCTTTTTAGGAAATTCATTTACTATGAGTTGAAGGCTAGAGATTGTCTCCTATACTAATTCTCAGTCGCCTTCATATTCTGCTGTAAAGGCAGCATGACTGTGTTACTGAGAGGCTAGAAAGGTGGAATAAAATGCTATGCACCTTTGATTCTGCCTTATCCACAGCCCTGAATTTGGGTCTTTTTCATTATATCTGTACTTTGCAGTTGTGGCAGTTGTGCACACACTTTTTTCTTAAACTTGTTTATAAATTTTAAAAATAATTTTTTTTGTGTGTTGCTAGGGATAGAGCCCAGTTCCTTGCATATGCTAGGCAAGTGCTCTCCCACTGAAATATGGCATCAGCCCCAATGTTTTAATTTTTGATATGACATGCAGCATCCAGCCTCAGAGAAAGAACTTTATTTGCCTCCTCCTAGACTCCCAGAGCCTGTTTGGCATCCACACAAATCCATGGACATTAACATTTCTGTACTCAACTATGTGAGGTTTTTCTGTGTATAGTGAGGAGTTCCATTAAGTGCATTTCCCATCTGGTCTAATTGTTAAAATTGCTCACCCTTTTCTTAGATGCAGCTCCAGGAACAAGGGCAGAACCTGCCTGTGCTGAAGAACCCTTGGGACAGCTCATGGCTGCTCTGGGAGAGCTCAGAGCCTTGATGACAGATCCTATGCAGTGTGACGGTGAGGATGGGGCTGTCCACAGTAGGGTCTGTGTGAGTGTGCAGCGATGGTAGAAGGTAGTCTGTCTTCCCTGTGGCCCAGTGTTTGGTAGTTGAACTTGCCTGCAGCACAGGCAGATGTTGAGGATGATGGAAATGGTCTCACTGTGGCTGTCACAGACCCTTGACGATCTTCTGCTGCTTGTCATCCCAGTATGGCAGATGATAGAGAGGAAAAAAACTGAGTGGAGTTATAGGAGGTGGTTTCTTTCTTACCCTGACTACCTGAGGAGGTGTAGCATCTCTCCTGTGAAGCTACCTTTACACGACTGTTCTATAAAACAGTGCAGAGGGTCCATCTGGGGGTTCCAAAGCACTGATTTCCACAACAGTCCATGACATAAACACTAACATCAGTACTTTCAGATTTTTAATATGAAGCAACTGAGTGTCCGATCCTGTCAGATCTCGGAAGCTAACCAGGGTCAGGCCTGATTAGTACTTGGATGGGAGACCGCCTGGTAACACCAGGTGCTGTAGACTTGGGAGAAAGACCTGGCAACTCCCCCCGCCCGCCGCCCAAAAAAAAACAAAAACAAAAAAACCACAGTTCAGCCATTGAAAACTCTGAATAGCAAAGAAGCATAACAACAGTGTTTTGCTTGTTGTACTTAGGGTTGCTATGAGTCAGACACCGACTTAACGGCACCTAACAACAACAAATAATAGTCTCTTTTCTGTTACCATGACAGAATACCTGAAGCTGAGTAATTTGAAGAAAAAATATTCATTAGCTCCCAGTTATGGATACTGAAAATCTAAGATCGGGCAGCCCCATGGGCTTAGCTGCACTACACAGTGGAGAGTAGGAAGGAAACTGCGGTAGGCAGAGGGATCACGCAGCAAGCAAGAAGCTAGATGCCATGGAGGGACCAGTCTGCTTGGTAGTAACAGCCTCTGGTGTACTAGCCTAGGGTTCTGTGAGAACTCTTGTCAGTTCCTTTGGCAGGCAGTACCCACAGTGACCTAGCACCTTCCACCAAGCCTCACTTCTCAGAGGTCCCGCCTCCCAATACCTGAGCCCCTGGGGGATGACCTGCATCCAAACAGTAGCAACTAAGTGAAATAGATTTTAATGTGTTATGGGTTGGTTTTATTTAAGCCAAAACAGAGACTTGTGGAGGAAATAAGAATAAACCTGTAGTGCCACCACTCTGTGGGGCTGCAGTTCCTTGACACCACCCTTCCTCAGGCCAAGTGCACAGATGTCAGAAGCATAGCCTCTCAGAGCCTGTTTGCGTACAATGTGGTATTGCTGGGGCCTTGCTGGCCTCAAACTCCTGGGCTCAAACGATCCTGCTGCCTTAGCCTCCTGGGGAATTAGGGGCACAGGTGTGTACTCCTGCACCCTGTTCAGAAGGTGGTATTTGGAAGGATGTGATATTGGGAGGAAATCCAGTGATTAAGCAAAAGATTGATAAATGTCAGGTCAGCCGTGTTTCTAAAAGCAACATAGAAGTTTCCATGCTTGAATGGAACAGTAGGCCTGCATGCTGACCCTGGGTGTTTGGTGTCCAGCACACTTTGTGCTCAGACAGGTGTTATAGTGCATGGGAGAGACTCCATGAGGTTCCGACTGCAGGGACATGTTGGCCTCTTAGCTGATGTAGGAACAGGCAGTGGACAACATCTGCCCAAGCCACATGCTCAGTGTCACAAGGCAGCAAGACCCCATGGACTTACCACTTGGTACCTGCCATGGGAAAAAGCCCTGTTTTTTACTCCGTGGCTGGGAGATATGAGCAGCCAGCAGGATCAGTGATATCACAGCTGAGGGGAGGCTGGTCTACTGCAAAGTCAACTCTTCATTAGGGCATAACTGCCAGTGGCCAACACCACACAGTGTTCTTTGAGGCCTTGTCAGCCCTTCTATTGCTCCATCCCACATTCCCTATCTTTTCTAACTGGTTTCTCTATTTGCAGTTATATCTGCTCATATGGCTGTGATTTCTGAAAGACTAAGAGCTGCTTTGGGTCATGATAAGGATGATGGCAGCCTCAGGAAATGGAAAATTCAGCTCAGTGTCCTTGCTCCAAAACTAGAGAAGCAGGACCAGACGGTGGGTGTGGGAGACCCTGGAATCAAGCTGATGTGACAGTCCCTTAAATTATGTAAACAGTGTGGAATCAGATATGGAGTGCCTGGGCACTGCTCTGGGCCAGGGCCTGGTAGCCCTCTCTGGTCCATTTGTATGTGAAGGGCTATTTTTACGTTTTAAAAAAAACAAGTGCAGTAGAGGCCATTTTTTATCCCCAAAGTCTAAAATACTTTTTGGCTCTTTACAGTCAAGCTTTGCCAGTCCATTCAGCACTGTAAAGTTTTATGTTTATAGCTTGCATGATGACACTCATCCTGGGATCTGGAGATGGGCTTTCTTGGTACCAGCTTACATTATAATTGCCTCTCTAAACGTCGTTCATTTAGTAGTCTGTCTGTGTGGCTTGCTTCCCAATGCTCTTGTGTGTGGGAGGCCACAGCCTCATGGTAATCCCATCTCCCCCAGGTTGTAGATCTCTTGCTCACAGCCTTCTGTCAGAACCTGATGGCAGCCTCCAGCTTTGCCCCTCCAGAGAGGTGAGTCAAGAGTTTGACTGGGTGACCTCCAGCTGTCCTGGGGTGAACCATAGGCCAGGAAAGGGTAAGCTCAGCTCCCAGAAGCAGATGACCACACTGAGCCTTATCAGACAGGGCTCCATGGAAGACCGATTGTCTTTGTTGCAGAAGGGCCACTATTTTGGGAGTGACCTGGCCCTCTCATAGGCCTTCTGTGCCTGATTGATCGTGGATGGGCTTGCAAAGCTGTAAGGGCCAGTGCTTTGGTCTCTGTCTCTGCAGGCAGGGTCCCTGGGCTACTCTCTTTGTGAGAACCCTGTGTGGACACACACTGCTCCCGGCCGTACTCACGAGGCTCTGCCAGCTACTGTGTTACCAGGTAGGCTCCCACCTTCTACACATCTGGAACTTCCTGCACCCTCCGAGCCCAGGCTGCTGCTCTCAGCTGGTCCTTAGCACCTTGGAGATTTCTGGCTGGGCAGCAGGCTGTCATCAGCTCTGCCACTCTCCTTGTCCTAATTTCAGAGCCCGAGCCTGAGTGCCCCGCACGTGCTAGGGTTGGCTTCCCTGGCTGTCCACCTGGGCGCATCCAGTTCCACACTCCCAGAGGTGGATCCAGGTCCTCCTGGCCCTGCCGGCGGCCTTCCCATCCCTGAGTTCCTCAACAGCCTCCTGACCTGTCGGACCAGGGAGTCCTCCAACTTCTGCCTGAAGTGAGCCACACCTTCACAGTCCTTGGTTGCTCCTGCTCCTTTCTTGAGAAAAGTAACAAATACTCATCTGATAAAATTGTAAAAGACCAGGGCTCGGGTGCAGCTTAGTGGTGAAGAATGTGCTTAGCATGTATGAGGCCCTGGGTTTAATCCCTAATACCAAAAAGGAAAGGGAAAAAAAAATTAGAAAAGAGCTAGGCACGTCTCCGCCTTCAGCGTGGATGGGAACTCCAGCTCAGGAGACCCTGAGCTGGAAGCTAAGGCTAAGGAAGCTAAGGGGTTGTCTAAACCAAGGATTGCCCCTCAGGCCATCTAGTTTAGCAGGCACTAAATTCAATTCTGTGCAATTCAAACTTTTCTTTTTTTTCTCATTCATCCCTACTTTGTATGGCTCACATTATAATTATAATTTGTTTTTGTTTTTTTTCTTTTTTCCTGTGGTATTAAGGAATTGAACCCAGGGCACTTCACCACTGAGCTACACCTTTTCTATTTTTTGTTTTGATACAGAGTCTAAGTTATGCAGGCTGCCTCTGGCCTGAAACTCACAATCCTCCTGCTTCAGCCTCCTGAGTCACTGGGATTACAAGTGTGTGCCATGGCACCCAGCTATAATTTCTGTTTTCTACTTACAGATTCTGTACAGCAGCAATATCTTACTATTTGTGCAAGTTCTCTCCCCACCCCTATGATGCCTTGCATAACTGTTTATCTCCATGCCTAATCAAAAAGGTGAGTCTGCTAGGTTTCTGTTTTTCCATTTTGCTGAAGGTCTCACGTTTATGCATTTTTCTAGCCAAGGGCAGGTCTTTTTTGTTGTTGTTGTTATTTGGTGGTATTGGGAGGTTGAACCCAGGGCTTCATGCATGCAAGGCAAGTGCTCCATCACTGAGCTGCACCCCCTACCCCTTTTAAAAGGTTTTTTTTTTAAATCTTGAGATAGGGTCTTGCTAAGTTGCACAGGCTGCCTCAGGCCTCAAACTCACAATCCTCCTGCCTCAGCCTCCTGAGTCACTGGAATGACAGGCATACACCACGGTTCTCGGCAGAGGTCTTTTGCTGCCTACCGCCTATCTCAGTATGTGGTTGCACTATTTTATCAGGGTGTCTGTGGGGCGACCCAGGCATGTGCTTGGGCAGTCTTGCATGGTGACCACTGCTATTCGTTCTAATCTCTGCATTTAAATTGGGGTATAAGATGACAACTACAGGTGTCTACTCCTCCTTTAAACAAACAGATACTGGTATTTACAGCACAGGTAAACTAAAAGAAGATTCATAAAAGGTGTCTTTTCCTTTAAAGTTACACTGCAAACTACGGTTATCTTTCTATAGGTTTTCTGTTTGTTCTTTTGCTGTACTGGAGATCAAACCCAGGAACTCACTCATGCTGGGCAAGCAACCAAACCACAATCCCAGCCCTCCTTACACAGAATTCTAATGAGAATTCTAATGAATCCTCTTGTATATGAACCAGTGGTTTTCGATTGCAGACTTCACATTAGCATCAACAGAGAAAGCACTCAGGAGGCTAAGGCAGGATGGTCGAGAATTTAAGGCCAGCTTAGGCTTTATAATAAGACCCAAGACCCTCTCTCAAAAAAACAAAACAAAAATGACAATAGTCAACAGAGAGGTTTTTGGTGTTCAGATTCCTGGCCCTGCCCGGATAGAATAATCAGAGTAAGTCGAACTCTGGAGGCACCGTAAGGACCTGGGCTGCACTGCACTAGAGGGACCTGATTCCTAGAGCCTGCATGGAGATCAGGGAACCCATTGTGTTCCTCACAGCCTGGCGGGGTGGAAGCCAGGCCCTATAGTAGACAAGGGCTTGTTAAACAGGGGCAAGTGTCTGCCTTGCTCATAGGCAAGGACAGGCCAGTAATATGTCTGAAGTCAATATGTCACTGAGACGTCTGGCTGGTCCACTTGGCCTCCTTCTGAGTGAAGACACCTGCCTTGGCCAGAGCTGAGGAGACAGGCCTTTTGCTGCCACAGGGCTATCGCCAGTCAGCCCTGGAGGACCTGGTGGGCTCAGCACTCTGCCTGTCATCATGTAGCACCAGTGCACACGGGGCTGCTCACCAAATTGCTATTGCAGCCACAAATACCAAGTATGCTCTGTGGCCCCCAGAAGGCATAGGTATGAGGTTCCTTGATGGGTGTGGCTCTTGGTGGGCTTTTTCCTTTTGAGCATTTTCTAGCCTCTAACTATGAACATGTCATTGTCTTTCAGTTTCAGTTTGTTGTGTTCAGACTGTTCTCAGAGGCCCGAGTACCTCATCCTTTGGAGGACACAGCCAGCCTCCCCTGGAGACCCTTGTACCTTCCTTCTGCAGATTGGCAGAGTGCTGCACTCTCCCTGTGGAGATGGAGCAACTTCCAAGAGCTGTTGAAGGAGAAGGAGTTCTGTGTAGGTCCCTGTCTCCTCTGTGTCCCCTGAGTTCTGACTCCAAAATATGTGGGCTCTTTGTCTTCCTAGTGGGTGTATGGGGGGTATTTTGACCACATTTGTGAGGTCTCATGTGGGCTTTGGTGTCATGCTGCCCAGTCTACACCCAGGTATCGGAGCCTGGGCCTGGCTGGCACTGCTCCCACCAACTCACCCATGTTGCTCACTTATTTCCCAGGGTGCTTGCCTAGTTATTTAGTTAGGAAAAAATCTCAACTATCACATTTTTTTGTCTACAGCCATACCACCTGGCATCTGATCCTGTCTGATCTCAGAAGCTAAGCAGGGTTTGGCCTGGTTAATGCTTGGTTGGGAGACCACCTAGAATACTGGGTGCTGTAGGCTTGGGAGAAATACCCAGCAGCCCATTCTGAAAACAATCAGCCATCAAAAACCCTATGGGTAGCAGAGAAGCACTGACAATAGTGTCAGGGTTGGCACAGTGTTGGGGAGTGTTTCCTTCTGTTGTACATAAGGTCGCTGTGCGTCAGACTTGACTCGATGGTACCCAACAACAACATCATGTTTTTAACTCTTGACTGTATCTGTTTACAGGGTCGCTGTGTCCCTGTCTAGTGTGCATTGTTGTGAAACAGTGAGCAGCTGGTGCCCACTAGTGCCTGGGTAGTGTGTTATTAGTGCCTCAGCCCCACCCTGTCCCTGACAACTGCCACCTTGCTTCCCTGTTGCACCACTTATGTGGATGTCCTTGGGAGGAGTGCTGTTGTCTGCCTTGGCCTTTGCCCACATGGTAGCATACAGAGGGATGCTTCTGAGGCATGCTTTTCTCCTGTAATGTGAGGTGTTGAAATTAGTCCAGGTTGATCTAAGGAACTGTTCTGCTGTGAATATTTGAAATGTTGTTTACTATATCCAGATTTATTCTCCCAACTCAAGTGTCCTAGAAAATCGTTTCTTTCCTGGTCCTTTTGCATAACAACCTAGCAGGGAATAGTTCTATAGATGCGACAGGTTAACTTCAAAACCAGACAGTATTTTAGTTAAAAATACCCATTCAAACATTTTTTGGTTAGCTTTACCTTTTTTCAAAGTTCACAATTTCTACAACGTATGAGTTCTCCATTTCTCAGGGTTTAGTGTTAAATGCGTTCATTAAAAGACTTTTTTAGTTTGGTGGCACATGTCTCATCTCAGCACACAGGACACAGAGGCAGGAGGATCACCAAATCTGAAGCCAGCCTATGCTATATAGCAAGTCCCGGGCTAGTCATGACTACATAGTGAAATGACCTGTAGTGCTGACATTGTGTCAGAAATCTTCAGGTTTCATGCTAGAGAAACAATATAAGAATAGAAATTTCCTTGATGGAAAAAAAAAAAAAAGGAGTGGTTTCCTTCCTGTGAGACTCTTAGCTGCAGTTTCATAACTCAGGTCACAGTCTTTGTTTTGAAGACAAAATGACAAACATTGATGGAATTTGTGTTGTCTGCACTGCACTGAATTGCTCTTTATGTTCAGTTAACTTACAGAGACTGGTTACAGCTGGAGCTGGAAATTCAGCCTGAAGATGATGCTCTTTCGGATATAGAAAGGTAAGTGTTTCAAGCGAGCAGACTTCTATAGCAGTGTCATGGTTTTCTGTTGTTATTAGGTGCTGTCTAGTCAGTATCTGACTCATAGCAACCCTACGTACAATAGGCGAAACACTATTGTCAGTGCTTCTCTGTTATTCACAGGGTTTTCAATGGCAGATTGATTTTTAGGAGTGGGTTGCCAGGTCCGTCTCCCAAGCCTACAGCATCTGGTGTTCCCAGGCGGTCTCCCATCCAAGTACTAACCAGGCCTGACCTGCGTAGCTTCCGAGATCTGACGGGATCGGATGCCACAGGGCTACAGCTGCAGGCCCATGGTTTTCTACATTGTCTTAATGTCTGTTCCATCATTACACCCTCAGTGTTGAGGTTAACTGTGTAACATTTTAGCACAATTTAGTCATGCATTTCTAGAATGTCCTAGACACTGAGACTGCAGATTGAACAACATGAACCTGCCTATACAGTACCTTTGATGGATGAGGGTATACCAGGCATGGTCAGGGCCCAGCCTGCTGGACTAAGCTTGTGTTAAGCACATGTACACTCTGTGCTTTGGTGGAGGTAGGGATGAGGGCTCTGAAGTCACATGATAGGCCCTGACAGGGAGTAACCATTCAGGGACACTAGGGGAAGCACTTGTCAGGTGGTAGGTGTGCATCTTGAGGATGGGCTCTGAAGAGAGGTGCTGGCTTTGAGGTGGGCACCAAGATTAGGTAAAGCAAGGACTAAGACACTGGGTCCTAGGGCCCATGACAGATTGTCAGAGAGGTCAGGTGTGCTGTTGTGGGCATGAGTGGGGTGTTGAGAGAGTCCTTGGGTTTGGAGGTATGGCACTTAGGGCAGAGATGGGGAACTGTGACAACTGTAGAGTTGTAGAGCCCCTCCAGTACCCACATAGCACTGTCTCCATACCCCTGGGGTATCGTGTCAGATCCTGGATGGAGCAAATACAAATAACAGGAAAGAGCTCGGTGCATTAGTGCACGCTGTCATCCCAGTGACTTGGGAGGCTGAGGCAAGAGAATTGCAGGCTCAAGGTTAGAGGCAGCCTGTGCAACTTAGCAAGACCCTGTCTCAAAAAATGAAAAAGAAGAGTGGGCAGCACTGGGTGTGCAGCTCAGTGGTGGAATACTTGCCTAGCCTGTTGTGAGGCCCTGGGTTCAATTTGCCTAGGACTGGGGGAGGGGAAATAGGAAAGGAAGGGCTGGGGTTCAAAGAAAGCAGATACCTGTTTACTGTTTGCTGTGCTAAGCCAGCTTTGCAAGTGGCCCCTTCTGTGTTGTTTCTCTTCCCCACAGTGGGAATCTGGGCACACTAGGAATTCCTAGGAAGGAGATGTGTGGGAATTGTCAGGTGCCAACTCCTAGTGACCCTACGTACAACAGGCAAAACACTGTTGTCAGTGCTTCTCTGCTGTTCATATAGTTTTCAATGGCAGATGGATTTTGTGTGTGTGTGTGTGTGTGTGTGGTACTGGGGGTTGAACCCAGGGCCTTGTGCTTGCACACTTTGCAAGTGCTGGACCACTGAGCTGCACCCCCAGCCCATTTTTTCACTTTTTGAGATAGGGTCTCGCTAAGTTATGCAGACTGACTTTGGTCTCAAACTTGCTATCCTTTTGTCTCCACCACCTGAGCCAGTGGGATTACAGGTGTGCACCAGCATGCCCAGCTCACAGATTGATTTTTGGAAGCCAGTTGCTGGGTCCTTCTCCCAAGCCTACAGTATCTGGTGTTCCCAGGCGGTCTCCCATCCAAGTACTAAGCAGGCCTGACCTGCTTGGCTTCTGAGATCTGATGGGATCAGATACCACAGGGCTATGGCTGCAGGCAAAACAATATAGATGTTTATTATAAGAAATAATTCACATTAGGGCGTGAAGATAGGCAATAACTGAGGGCTATTGCCTTATTCTTTTATTGTTGTTGAGGCAGGGTTTTGGTATGTAACCCTGGCTAGCCTGAGACTTGCTATGCATTCCAGGCTGGCCTCCAACTCCAAGGGATCCTCCTGCCTCAGCCTCTTGAGTGCTGGGATTACAGGTGTGAGCCACCACACCCGCTGATGCTTCACTTTTTAACCCCTCAGGTCGGTTACCTGGAAAGTATGCCTTAACTTGTTCCAGGTATTTCCTTTCCTTTCCTTTCTAATCACATGTGTGATACTTGTAAACATTCTGTATAGATCCCAGGCAGCAAGGACAAAGCTGACTGTCATCTGTGCTGCCTCTTCTTATGGTGGTGTGGTTGTGTGGGATGTCTTACCTGCATTTGGCTCCTTCTGTGTAATTGACCACAGTCACCACATCCCTGAGGCCACTCCTGTAGGCCCAGGCAGTGCCTTCCCCTGTAGTGGCTGCCTTGTAGTCCAGTCCTGGATGCTATCTTCTCCTGTGCCCTGCTGTCAGGTGGTGTGGTCCGGCATCCTGGGCTGACTCATCCTACATTTGTGCAGTTACCTGTTCTTTTCATTAAGTTTACAGACATACAGCCAGCAGTCCCCCTGCAGGATGTTAGTCAACAATACGGGGTCACAGAGGTCCCCCTGAGAGTGGGCCTTTCCCGCACTCCCAGGTCCCTGGCTTTGCCCCACTGAAGATGTAGACTGGTAGTCTCAGTCCCTAGTACATTCCCAGTCTCTGGAGCAGTGCAGGCCTCTTGTAGTGCTACATTGGGCCATGGAGTGCATATGAAGTGCATCTCACAGGTGACTCATTGTTTGCTGTTGCAGACAGGACTTCCACCAGTGGGCAATCCACGAGCACTACCTTCCGGTATCCACTGCCTTGGGGGGCTGTGATGGAGACCTGGAAGTCGCATGCACAGTCCTTGTCAGCGAGTTGATGGACTTCTACCAAAGGTTAGCCCTGCACCAGTGAAAACATCCTGCTTTCTATTACAGTTCTGAGAATGCATTTTCTTCCTCTCAGTCAAGTTGCATTATCCAAAGTACATTTAGGCAGATTGTTACAGATGTCTGAGTCTGCTTAAAATAAAGGCAAGATTCCTGGGTCAGCTATTTCTTTGCAGTATAGGTCGTGTGAGGGGAACACCTGGTTCCTTTGCACCTAGTGTTCAGAGTCAGCAAATGTAAAGCATGGAACAAATGGCCCAGCAAGCATCACACCTCACCATCCCAGGACTCAAAGCAGCGCATGCAGGTGGCCATGAGCAGCACGGCGGTCCCTCCTGGTGAAGGTGGTCAGCTGTTGCTGCCTTTTGTCCCCAGAATTGCTGCTAGTGATTCATAGCTTCCACCTGTCTCGTTATGCTGGCAGTGACTATGATAAGGAACTGAGATGTGAGAAATTCCATTTTCTAAGTTTTAGGTGATAAATTACATTACTTTAATCATAAAAGAGGAATCCTAGGGCTGGGGTTATACCTCAGTGATAGAGTGCTTGTGTAGCATGTGTAAGCCCCTGGGTTTCATCCTTAGCACGGGACAGGGGATTCTAGCCAGGTATGGTATAATCCCAGCACGTGGGAAGTGGAGGCAGGAGCATCATGAATTCCAGGCCATCCTGAATTATATAGTGAGACCCTGTCCCCAAAAACAAACAAAAAATCCTATCATTACACTGCCCAGGCAGATCATCACTGGAGACAGGACAGGACAGACTTCTGTTTGTCCCATTGCCCTTTGTCCTCCACAGAGATGTACATAGCCATTGTCCTGTTAGCACAACCCCTTTGGCTTAAAAGGTATCACCCTCTGTGTGGTAGTTAGATTTCAGCACAATGCCCAGTGATGGACGTCCTTTCTTTCCTGTCTTTCTCCCCGTAGTACTGAGGGGTTTAACCCAAAGCCTCATACATGCTAGGCAGGCACTTTACCACTGAGGTACACCCCCGCTCCATTTTTATTCCTTTTTCTTTTGTCTGTCTGTCTTTCTTTCTTTCTTTCTTTTAATATATTTAGCAGTACTGGGGGCTGAACCTGGGGCCTTGCGTATGCTCTGCCACTGAGCTGCACCCCAGCCCCCTTTATTAATTTTTAAAATTGAGATAGGGTTTTGCTAAGCTACATAGGTTGCCTCTGGCTTTGAATGTATGATTCTCCTGCCTACACATCCTGAGTCACTGGGATTATAGACATACTCCACTACACCCAGCCTATTTTTTATTTTTGAGACAGGTTCTTACTAAGTTGTGTAGGCTGCCTCTTTTTTTTTTTTTTTTTCAGTACTAGGGGTTGAACCCAGGGCCTCACGATTGCATGCTTTGCAAGTGCCGTACCACTGAGCTGCACCCCCAGCCCATTTTTTTACTTTTTGAGACATGGTCTCACTAAATTATGCAGAGTGCCTCTAGTCTCAAACTTGGGATCCTCCTGCCTCTGCCTCCTGAGTCGCTGGGATTACAGGCACGCACCACCTCGCCCAGCTGGCCTTTAATAGGCAGGGTCTTGCTGTGTAGCCCAGGCTGGACTCAAACCATGACCTTGCCTCAGCCTCTTGAGTGCTAGGACTATAGTCATGTACCACCATGCCTGGTACAGAAGTTCCTCCTCCTGGTGCTTAATGGCTCACAACAACAAATACCTAGTAAAGTCCCTCTGTTCTGGGCTCCTAAGAGCAGCTCAGGAAGGGTGACCAAGTGTGGAGTGCAAGCCCCATGTCACTGAGTGGGCCACTCATGTTCTCTAGCTCCGGGAAACCACTCATGTTCTCTAGCCTACTTCCTATCTGTGGAATTGCCTGTTCTAGATCCTTCTTATAAATGGAATCATGTCATACATGGCTTTTTCTGACTGGCTTATTTCACTGAACAAAATGTTTCTGAGGTTCATTCATGCTGTAGCACCTGTAATTATTTGTTTTGTTTTGTTTTGTTTAGTACTGTGGGGTTGAACACAGGGCCTCATACATGCTAGATAAGTGCTCTAATACCAAGCTCCACCTTGGACCCCTTTTTTGTTTGTTTTTTATTTTGAGATAGGGTCTTGCTAAGTTGTCCAGGTGACCTCTGGCCTTGAACTTATGATCCTTTTACCCTTGCCTCCTGAGTAGCTGGGATTACAGGTGTGCACCAAAGCACCCAGCTACTTTAGTCTTTTTTAATGGCTGAGTAGTATGCTATTGAGGATTACACCACATTTTCTTAATCTATTCTTCCATTAGTGGACATTCTGGTTGTTTTCACTTTTCTGCTGTTATGAGTAGCATTGCCATGAGCACTTGTATATACATTTTTGTGGGGCCTATGTTTTCCTTTTTCTTGGGTGGTAGTTGTTAAGTGCCATTGCATCAATGTCCAACTGGTAGTGACCCTACATACAACAGATGAATCATTATTTTCAGTGCTTCTCTGCTATTCATAGGGTTTTCTGCCGCAGACCAGCTGCAGCCTAAGATCCAGGGATTCCCGAAAGCAGATGAGGAGTTGGCAATGGGTAACAGACACAGCAGCCCGGAGGCAGTATGACCTTGTTCCAGTTTATTTCCAGATAGCTCAGCCTTCTATACAGAATTACAATTCACTAAATCTTATGAAACGGGCTGGGATTTAGATCAGTTAGTAGAGTGCTGCACTGCAGTCTCTGAGGTCCTGAGTTCAATTCCCAGCACCACAAAAATGGGAGAAGGAAGCTGGACATGGTGGTGCATGCCTGTAATCCCAGCAGCTTGGGAGGCGGAGCCAGGAGGATCGCAAGTTCAAGACCAGAGGAAGTCTACGTAACTTAGCGAGACCCTGTCTCAGAAAGTAGAGAAAAAAAATAAAAGGGCTGGGGGTGCAGCTCAGTGGTCCAGCACTTGCAAAGCATACAGGCGTAAGGCCCTGGGATCAACCCCCAATACCACAAAAAAAAAAGGGGGGGGGGAGAAGGACCTAGCAATCCACTCCCAAGGCAATCCCAAAAACAGCCATTGAAAACCCTATGAGGGTAGCTATGAGTCGGATACCAACTCGAGGGTACCTAACAACAGCAACAACAACAACAAATCTTATGAAAGGTCAGAAAAAAGACAAGGAAGTTGGTAGCAATGATGGATTACATCAAGGTTTTGTCAACAATCACTTGATTAAATTATCACATGAGTGTTAGATGGTGATCAAAGTAAGAGATGAACTCAGACAAATTGTGTTTACTTCAAAGAGATAAACCCAGACCACCTGAACACCTACACTCCTGTGTCTAAATCAATTAACTATTTTTAACTTTATGCAGGAATTTGGGGAGGTTAACTGTTATCTGTGTGTCACCCCATTGAGTTCATTTGTTATAGAAATGAGTGCTTTATCTTATCAGAATGATTTGTTTACTGTAGAGCTGTCCTACAAAGCCTTCTGTTTGTTGACTTAAGGAGTTTATGCTATTGGAAGTCATTCAAGAATTTCCCTAAGAAAGCCTGCTAGGGAGGTTTGTCAACTCCCAATCTGAATCAGCACTGCTCATAGAGCCAGAAGATTATATATTTATATAAGAAAAGATGAGGCTCCAAGTCCCTTTCCACTAAGAGACCTTCCTTTTGGAGATACTTTTCCCTTTTCAGAAGACTTTCCCTCCAAGCTAGGAGGTACTCTTCCCCTTTCGGTGGACTTTCCCTCTGATGCCTTAAAAAGGCTATCTTCCCATGTGGGGACTCTGTTTACCCATCATGAGTGGACCTGGGCGTGGCAGTTTTTAACGGCAGATTAATTTTTGAAAGTGGGTTGCCGGGTCCTTCTCCCAAGCCTATAGTGTCTGGTGTTCCCAGGCAATCTCCTATCCAAGTACTAACCAGGCCCAATCCTGCTTAGCTTCCAAGATCTGACAGAATCAGACCCCACAGTGCTATGGTTGCAGGCTTTCTTGGGTTAGGGTATATGTATAAGAGTCAAATTCCTGGGTCATATGGTAACTTTTTTCCCCAAGGAACTGCCAAAATATTTTCCAAAACTGGCTGTATGATTTTACATTCTTATCTGTAGCATAAAACATTACAATTTCTCTACATCATTACTAACCCTATTATTTTTATTATCTGACTTTTTAGTGATGGTCCTGCTAATGGGTTTGACATGCTATTTCATTGTGGTTTTTATTGCATTTCCCTGATGGCTAATGATATTGAGCATCTTTTCATGTACTTGTGGACCATTGATATGTCTTCTTTGGAGAAATGTCTATTAACCTTTTCCCCTCCCCCTGCATCTCATTTTTTTGTATTACAAGAGAATTAAATTTAGGACCTTAGACATGTGAAGCAAATGCTCTACCACTAAGCTACATCTGCAGTCCCCTTTAAAACTGCTTTCTTACTGAGTTGTAGGAGTTCCTTATATAGTCTAGATATAAGCTCTTAGCAAATATTTTCTCCCATTCTGTGAGTTTCTTTTTACTCTCTTGATCATATTCTTTGATGCACAAAAGTTTTAAATTTTGATGATGTTTAATTCATCTGTTTTTAGTTTCAGCTCCCATTTTTAGGTTTTTGACAATTTTCAGGTTTTTTTGTTTGTTTGTGGGGGGTTTTTTTGGCAGTGCTGGGGATGGAACCCAGGGCCTTGAGCATGCTAGGAAGTGCTCTACCATTGAGCCACATCCCCAGCCCCCATTTTGAATTATTTTGTATGTGGTATGAGGTATGAGGTATGGGTCTCATCTTACTTTTTTACATTTTTTTTTTTGTTGGAAAGACTATTCTTTCCCTTTGAGTGGTCTTGACCTTCTTGTCAAAAATTAACTGGCCATTCATATGAGGATTTATTTCTGCATTCTCAATTCTGTTGAGCTATATGTTGATCCACATGCTAGTTCTGTGTCATTTTGATCACTGTAACTTTGTAGTAGAGTTTGAAATTTGGAAATAGGAGTCTTCCAACTTTGTTCTTTTTCAAGGTTATTTTGGCTACTCTGCGTCCTTCACAATTCCATCTGAATTTTAGGATCAGCTTGTCAGTTTCTACAGAGCCAGCTGGGATCCTGATAGGGATTGCATTTAATGTGTCAATCACTTTGGTTAATGTTGCCTTCTTAAGTCTTGTATCCATGGTTATGGGCTATCTTTCTATTTATTTAGGTCTTATTTCTTTCAACAGTATTTTATGAATTTCAGTGTACAAGTATTATACTTTCTTGGTTAACTGTATTCATATTTTATTCTTTTCAATGTTATGATAGAATTATTGCTGTAATTTCATTTTTGGATTATCCTTGGTTAATGTTTAGAAATACAACTAAATTTTGTATATTGGGTCTCTGAACTCATTTATAGTATTTTTGTGTGTGGATTTCTTTTTTGTAGCACTTGGGGTTGAACGCAGGGCCTCACATATACTTTGCAAGTGCTCTATCAGACCATTTTTTATTTTTTTATCTTGAGACAAGGTCTTAAAAGTTACATAGGCTACCTCTGGCCATGAACCCACAATCCTCCTGCCTCTACCTCTTAAGTTGCTGGGATTATAGGGATGCACCATCACACCCAACCTATGTGTGACTTCTTTAGAGTTACTATCTATAAGATCATGTCATTTGTAAACAGAGATCATTTAACTTTTTCCTTCCTAATTTGGATGCCTTTTCTTTCTTTTTCTTATTGAATTGCCCAAGCTAGAACTTAAACTGCAGTATTGAAGAGAGATGGTAGGAGAGGATATTGGTGTCTTGTTTCTGATCTTTACAAGAAAACTTTCAGTCTTTCATCCTTAAGTATGATAATAACAGTAGGTTTTTCACAGAAGCCTGTGTTAGGTTGAGGAAGTTCCCTTCTGTGCCTAGTTTATTGAGTGTTTTTTATCATGTTAGGGCACAGAGTTTAGTCATACTTTCTCTGCATCTATCTATGTGATCATGTGATTTTCATTTTTATTTTTTTGGTAACTATATTATTGTTTTGTTGTGATTGTTGTTGTTGTTTGTGGTGCTGGGGGTTGAACAGCACCACATGAGGTGCTGTTCAACTGCACCCTCAGCCAGTTTTTTACTTTTTGAGAGAGGGTCTTGCGAAAATATGTAGGCTGCCTCTGGTTTCAAATTTGCAATCCTCCTGAGTCTGCCTCCTGAGTCGCTGGGATTACAGGCGTGCACCACCATGCCCGGCTCGGTTTGGGGGTATTAAACCAATCTTGCATTCTTAGGATAGATTCCCCTTGGTCATGGTACATAACTCTTTTATATTTGCTGGAATTGGGCTGCTAGTATTTTGTTGGCTTTTGTGGCTTTGAAGGAAGTACAAACATCCCACTCTGGAGGCAGGAGGGCTGAACATTGCAGCACTGTTGGGAAGTATTGAGCAAGCTTTGCTGTTGTATTTTCAGTTCAAGGAGCTACAGCCACTCAGAGAATACTGGCTTGGTCTTTCGTGCCTACACAGGGAATGGAGACATTCTTTCCAGGCTGCAGGTGAGTTAGAGGACTTTGTTCACTGCAAGCTGTCCACTGCTTAGGTATTCATGACAGATTTTTCTAATGGTGCCTAACCCAACAGAGCAGAGTGGAAACTCACATTGTATACCCAGTCACTGAGACCCAGAACAATAGTGCACAGTGAGTTTAGTCCACAGGTAAGCATCACAAAAACCCAGAGGCAAGCTGTGATGCCATGACCACCTCTGGGCTTAAGTCACAGTGCAGCTTGGGGAGTAGAATGGCTGTTGCTCCATAATCTGCTTTTTAAACTTTTGTCTGCTCCATTGGCTGTCAAGCTCTGAGAAGTGACATTAACAGCCCTCCACTTGGCAGAGGACCAAGAGTGCTTGCAGCTTGCAGGCTTTATAGGGTCTCTGAGTATGTGGGAGAGCCCAGCTGTGGTGCGCTCATGTTCCACGTAACATAGGCCTTTAGTTCACATCTCCCAAGAGAGTTCTAGGATCAGTTGGGGCCTCCCTCCTACCTCCACATCCACCATGTCTGCCCGACTGCCCTGGGGAGCATATGCATGTTAGTCAGCCTTTTGTTGCTAAGACAAGATACCTGAGAATGTCATCTTAGGAGAGACTGACTTGGGCTCAAGGCTTTGGAGGTTTCAGCCTGTGGATGCTGGGCTCTGTGGCTGGGTAGCACACAGCATGGCAGAGCATAGCTGCTCACCTCATGGCAGCCAGGAGGCAAAGAGAGAACAGAACACCTGAGAGATGTCTCCTTCTGAGGCACACTCCCAGTGACCTGCTTCCTTTAACTGGGCCCCACCTCCTACTAGTCCACTGAGTTGTGATCACTAGATTAACCCACCAATGACGTTAGAACCCTCATGATCCAGTCACCACTGATGCTGTGGGGACATTTCAGATCCAAACCATAGCAATGTGTGGGTTCTAAGCTGCCATTCTTTAAGGGCCTGAGTCCAGAAATCTAGGGAATTAAAAAGAACTGTAGATGGTGAGTACATGCTGAGACAACCCACGCACAAGTGAGGAAAACACCCTGCAGAGCCAGACCCCTTGGAGCCTGTCCCCCGGCCCCACTCTGGGCTGGTCCTGAGGATGCAGTGGGAGTCCAATCTGGAGGAGGAAGAGGCTGAGAAAGTAGGAGCATGGTTTAGGTTTTGTCTTGTTTGTGGTGACATGGGTTCCAGCCTAGTCTCTCAGAAAATAAGGCCTATTCTTGGAAGACGAGTATTTGCCATTGTGTAATTGAAAGAACAGGGTATGAAATATGAATGCAACTCCAAAGTAGAATTCACAGTTATCTCGGACCCATTGAGCATCCTTTTTCTTTAGCTGTAGCACCCTAGCATCTGATCCTGCCTGATCTTGGAAGCTAAGCAAGGTTGGCCTGGTTAGTTCTTGGATGGGTGAGGACCTGGGAATACCAGGTGCTAAAGGGTAGGGGGAAGGACCTGGCATCCACTCCCCAAACAATTTGCCTTTGAAAACCCTATGAATAGCAGAGAAGCACTGACAATAGTGTTGGGCACAGCTCAGTGTTGGGGAGTGTTTCATCTGTTGTACATAGGGTCGTTATAAGTCACACCAAACTGGATGGCACCTAACAACAAAAATGAGCATCCTTTGGCACTTAAAAAGTCACATTCATTTTCTTGAAAAATATCAATGTTCTGAAAAACAGTCTGTGGAATGTTTCAGAATAAATGGGGATTGGCCCACCTGACCCTGGCCTGGACCCTGTATTGGGGCCATGCTGTGCTGGAGGAGTTGGTCATGGACCACAAGGGCCTGGCTAGCCTGGAGACACGTACATGAAGAGTTGGGGTCAAGAGCCTTGTGTACATAATTTACCCTTGATTCATCCCGCACACCTCATGCCTATAAACAGAGAGTATAGTTGTGGTTGTTATTAGGTGCCTTCAAGTTGGGTCCAACTCATAGCAACCCTGTGTACAACAGAACAAAACACTCTGACACTGTGCTGTGCCTGGCACTATGTCAGTGCTTCTCTGCTATTCATAAGCTTTTTGATAGCTGATTGTTTCGGGATTGTTTATGAGTGGATTGCCAGGTCCTCCCGTTTTTGCAGTGCTGGGGATCAAACCCAGGGCCTCAGGGCAGAACAGCACTCTACCAACTGAGGTAAATACAGAGAGCACAGTGGTAAATGGGGCAAAATGTTGGCCACCGGTGAATCTGGGTGAAGGGTAATGGGTGTTCCTTGCACTGTTTGTGACTTAAAGATGATTTCCAAGTAGAAGAGCTTGTGCTCTTGCTATTTCTCACCTGGTACCTCCTGTGCAGACCTCTCTCCCATGCCCATCTCAGAGGTCCCCAACTGAGGCCCACAGTAAGCCATGAGGGGTTTCTGTCTTTGAGTCACACTTGGGGATACACCCAAGCCCCAGCACGTGCATCTGGTTCTTTTCCAGGAGATGGCTGTGGAGCTGGAACAGGGCCCTACCACACCCCATGTTGGCTCCACCTCACAGGAACACTTTCTCTTCGGGGTGTTCCGCAGAAGGCTTCAGGCTCTGCCGAGTCGGGGAGGTATGGCCCCCAACCTCAGGAGACAGCAGGAGCTGCTCCTGTGTAAACAGTAAGAGGCCTGGGCTGGGCAGCATCACAGCTACTCAACCCAGAGTTTGTCTTTACTTTGTGTTTCTTCCCTGCTGGTTGCTTGTTTTTCCATCTCCTTGCCAAGCCTGGGCTGGTTTCATCCCCTTGGTGGCTCCCATGGGAACCAGTGTGGAGGTATGAAAGGTGCTTTGATTCAGACTTTCCCACTCAGACTCAGGAATCCCTCTACTATAGGAGCTCACCAAAATAAGGAAAACTGCTCAATGATGTGCACTGCAACTGTTTTCATGATAGAGCCCTCTGGTTAAGGATTACCTCTTTAGCCGGGCGCAGTGGCGCACACCTGTAATCCCAGTGGCTTGGGAGGCGGAGGCAGGAGGATCGGAAGTTCAAGACCAGAGGCAGTCTGCGAAACTTAGTGAGACCCTGTCTCAAAAAATTTTTAAAAATTGGCTCAGTTGTCTAGCACTTGCATAGGATACAAGCGCGAGGCCCTAAACCCCCAGTACCATTAAAAAAAAAAAAGGATTATCTCTTTAGTGCTACATCCTCCTACCTGGTTGTTATGTGACTGTTAAAAACTTTGTTGTTGCTGTTGTTGTTTCTAGTGTTGTTTTCTCTTTTTTAGACAAGGTCTTACTGTGTAGACCAGGCTGGCATTGAACGCATGTTAATCCTCCTGCCTCTGCTTCCCGAGTGCTGGTATTGTAGGTGTACATCACCATGCCTGGCTTAAAAATTTCTTGATAATACTTTTGTTTTGTTTTTGCAGTACTTGGGGGTTGAACTCAGGGCCTTGCATATACTTTGTAAATGCTCTACCACTGGGCTGTATGACCAGCTCATTCTTCATTTTTGGGTCAAGGTCCTGCTGAGTTACGCAGGCTGCCTCTAGCCTCAAACTCATGATCCTTTTGCCTCCGGAGTCACTGGGATTACAGGTGTACACCACCATACCCAGTATGATAACACATTTTCAGTGTCTGCAGCACATAGCATGTCTCAGGAGCTGGGGACAAAGATACATTTATGCTCAGAACACAGGCCCAAGTCTGGGAAAGTGGGGACTGCAGACCAGGACTCTGGTTCCGACAGCATCAGTAGACCAGAGGGCGTGTTGGCACTCTAAGCCGGGAAAAGAAGCTGTATGTGCGCCCACACATCTTCACTGTCACATGGTCCCTTCCTCCCAAGGCTCCTCCTCCGCCTGCCACCATTTGTTCTTATCAGTAACCTCCAGGCCAGCCAGCCAGCCACCCTCAACTGTGAGGAATTCTTTCACCTGGTCAACTCTGAGCTGGTAGGTTCAAATGCTCTGCACACTGGCCTCTCTACCTCTTGTTTGATCCCGTTCTCACTGGCCTTGACTGTTTTACAGAGAAACTTCTGTTGCCCCCATGGCACCCTAAGCTACGACATCACCGTCCACTTCTTCAGGGTAACCTGGCACTTCCTATATGACTGTTCCAGGGTCTCCAGGGAGGGACCCTCATGCTGGGTGTTGCTCTTCAAGGCCTGGGTTCCCACGGGTTGTGGCACAGGGCTGAGCTTTGGTATGTTCTCGGTTGCAGGGGTTCCTTGGTGCCTGTTTACGCAGCCGAGACCCTTCACTGACGGCTAATCTGACCCTGACAGAGTGCCAGACAAAGTGCCCCATGATTCTGACCTCTGCGCTGGTAAGCCTGGCCATCTCGGGGCACTTCATCTTGAGTGGGAATTCCCCTTCCCACAATGTCCCATCCTAGTTGTTAGGATTCAAGATGTATGTGAGGAGAAACAGGGCTACAGAATGCCAGCCCACAGCAGAGGAGGACATGTCCTAAGTGCTCTAGGGCTGTCATCTGTCCCCACTGGAGTCCCTTACACTGTCACACTCTGCTTTGCACCCCACACCACAGCAGGCACTGGCGAGTTGTCTAAGTACCCCTGGGGAGTGAGGCTGCCCCACTACCTGTGGGGCTCTGTGGCCTAGATTGTAGGACCTTTTAAGGTAGGGGAAGTGGCTAGTCCCAGCCATCACCAGCTTCCTTTCACCTTGGTTGTAGCTCACTGGGTAGAATTCACTGGATGAGCTGTGTTTAGACACCATCTCTCAGCAAGGCACATTGGAGGAACAGGCCAGCTAGCTCGGGGAAAAGTGACCCACTAACCGGGTGTTTCCTCAGGCCAGGTCTTCCCTTTCCTTGTCCTTAAAAATAGGAATGTCTCCAGCCAGGCGCCGTGGAGCATTCCTGTAATCCCAGTGGTGTGGGAGGTGGAGGCAGGAGGATTGTAAGTTTGAGACCAGAGGCAGTCTGTGTAATTTGGCGAGACTCTGTCTCAAAAAAAAAAAAAAAAAGTAAAAAAATGGGCTGGGGGTGCAGCTCAGTGGTCCAGTACTTGCAGAGCATGCAAGCATGAGGCCCTAGGTTCAATCCCCAAGTACCAAAAAAAAAAAAAAAAAAAAAAGGAATGTCTCATGGAGTTGCTTTGAGCCTCAAATAAGGTGAAAAAGACAGTGTCTGAAGTTACAAAGCAATGCAACTTGTGCTGTGTGGCACTCAGGAGCCCCTGGGTGACTAGCAGTGAGGGCTCTAGGGTATTGGCTGCAGGGCAGTGTCTCACCCGTCTTCCTGGTCATGGTAACTGGAGATGGGTCCAAGTACAACAGCCCTAATCTGTTTCTTGGTGACCTCTCTCTTCCCACAAGTCATGGTGGTCAAGCCTGGAGCCAGTGCTGCGCAGTACTTGGAGGAAACGTTTCCATACTGCACTGCCCCACGAGCTGCAGCGGCTGCAGGAGGCCCAGCAGTTTGCAACCAAGTAAGTGATAGCAGTGGAGCCCAGCTGTTTCTTGGGCTGGGCTGACTTGATGGGTTGCAGCCTCTTGACAGCCATGTGAAGGGGGAAGAAAGAACCGAGCTGACAGCCTCCTATTGGAGCCAGTGGCTCAAGATTGTTCATGGAAACTGATTTCAGATTTGACTTCAGCCCGGCTTTTCTTCTAGTCTGGCCCTGCCCCCTACTCTTATGTCTAGCCCTGCCCCCTACTCTTATGTCTAGCCCATGATCCCCTGGCAACCCTGAACTGTGAGCCAATCTGACCTCTGGCAGTTGTGGTGGCCCATCCTCCTGAGGGCCACCCACTCCTGGGGCATCTGGGCAGCACTGAGGACTTCTTCCCACGGGCAGTTCTGAATCCCTGATGCTCTAGGACCTTTGTGGTCAGAGGCGCCCCACAACTTGCTCAACAAATAAGAGGAACACAGATCTCACCTACTAACCCTAGTTTTACAAAGATCAGATTGTTTAGTTTCTTAAGCCACTGCAATGTACATCATTAGTTTTCTGCCAAACATTTTACTCTACGGAAAACAGAAGCACCATACTGGTGGTAAAGCTGGACTCTCTTGGTCCTCTGTTCACTGTCAAAAGCTAGCCCAGTCACAGGGCCATGTGGAGGATCAAGGGTACTAAGGCCTCATGGTCCTACAGCTTCTTCCTTCAAAGCTCACACAGCCTGGCCCCAAGAACATAGGGTAAGGTGAACAAGACTAGCCCTGCCCCCTCAGAATGTCTTGCTGTGAGGCATCAGCCTTGTGTGGCATGCCTGCCAGGTCCTATGCAGAGGTAGGGGTGTCTGATACAAGCTCCCCACCCCAAAACTAGGGGTTTGAACCCTTATGTGTGTTGTTGTTGTTGTTAGGTGCCGCAGAGTCGGTATCCGACTCATAGCGACCCTCATAGGGTTTTCAATGGCTGACTGTTTCGGGATTGCCTTGGGAGTGGATTGCCAGGCCCTTCTCCCATTTTTGCGGTGCTGGGAATTGAACTTGGGGCCTCAGAGACTGCAGCGCAGCGCTCTACCCACTGAACTAAATCCCAGCCTTTATGTGTGTTAGGCAAGCATTCTGCCACTGAGCTGCATCTCCAGTCCCTTTTTTTATTTTGTTTTGAGACAGGGTCTCACTAAGTTACACAGACTGCCTCTAGCCTCAAACTTGAGATCCTCCTGCCTCTGCCTCCCACGTCACTGGGATCTTAGGAGTGCACCACAGCACCCAGCAAAAACTTTATTTCTGATGATTCTGGATCTCCTATATTTTTGTTAGAAAGGTGACTCCCTTGCTACTAGACCCAAAAGTGTGTGGTGGCCAGAAACATGGGAATTAGGGGAATAAGACTTCAGGCTCTGTAATGACATTTCTCTGTACCCTAGTTTCCTCTCCCTTGACTCGGCTTCCCCTGCACCCAGCCCAGCCTGGGTCTCGGCTACTGCACTGTACTTTGCAGTTAAAGAAGTTGGGAAGGAAGATGTGAGGAGACAGCTGAAGAGGCTGGACTGTGAAAGAGAGGAGGCAAGACATCCAATTCTTCAATGTGTATTATTATTATTATTATTATTATTATTATTATTTGCAGTACTCTGCCCACTGCTACCTCCGACTTGGGGTGGGACCCAGGACATCATACATGCTAGGCAAGCACTTACCACTGAGCTACATCCCCAGCCTGCAAATCTTGTTTTTAATCAGGGTATTTCTCAGAATTTGGCAAAAAGACTCACTTTTCCAAAGATAAACCTGAGGTTTGGAGTTCTTGTCACTTTATTTGGAATAAATATTTTACCATTTAAGTTAATGGTAAGTTTATGGTAAAAATACTTTTCTTTTTGGAAGTGCTTTTTGGGGACTTTTTATCCTCACCATGTGTGTGTGACCCAGGGTAAACAGTCAGCCTCTCCTGTGGTCACATGGCCATAGCTGTGACTTGTGCCAATGGGGACCCCAGTTAAGCTCACACTGACATGACAGCTCTAGGCTTTCATAAATGCAGGGAGCCCCATAGGGCAGCCAGGCTGAGCTGGGGCACTCCCTATACAGGGAACAGCAGCACAGTGCACGTGGCCGAGGACACCAGCCCACCATGTGGCTCACTGCTGTTTCAGCATGTACCTGTATGAAACAGGCCTGATGGGAGTTTATTCTCAGGCTCTCTTTCAAAGTTACTGGAAATTTGTTTTTCCTATTGAGATCCACTTAAAGTATGTAGGCCCTGCCTCACCTGGAGGGGCATATAGTCATGGCCCAGGTCACTTGGAGGACCATGCATATCTTGCTAGGCTGAGTGCACTGGTGACTTTGGTGTGGTAACTGCCTGTTTCTGTTGATAGGTGTTGGTCTTCCTCTTCTTCTTCACCTTGATGGGCCTGCTCTCGTCGCATCTGGCTCCATGCGTAAGTCAGACCTTTCAGCAGAGGGTGCCTGTTCTCCCCAACTCCCTGGGGACTGGCAGAGACACCAGGCAGAAAGACCTAAGTCCAGACACCTGAGTCTGGTCTCTTGGCGTCTCAGGTTATGTGCCTCACTATCCTTCTGCTGTCCTGTTTCAGAGTTTGGTGTGGGCATCTGAGGGGCCATGGCTTTCCTGAGCCTCTTTCCATCCAGAGAGCTCAAGGTGACACCTTTAGATTGTCACCAGTTCCAGATATTGAAGGAGTAAAAAATAACCACCCCCTCCTGTACTTGAGTCCAAGTGAAGGCAGCAGCTCTTATGAACCCAGCCCTGTCCACTCAGTATAAAAGGTTGACTTCCAAACCCACTCACCCCTTCTGAGGGTTTTTCTGTGGGTCTTAGGACGCCACCGACTCCCTGAAGGCTATGGAGATCTGTACTGAGGTCCTCATGTGCTTGGAGAGGAGGAAGGTATCCTGGCTGGGGCTGTTTCAGCTGACAGAGACAGGTGAGAGGCCATTTGAGACCTGACATGGAAGGGAAGCCGTCTCTGTCTAGGACACGGAGATGTCAGTTGATGAGACACCAACAACTACTGCCATTTTCTTCAGAAGCAACTTTTAAATGGTTACAAACAAGCCTTCCTCAGGCTTTAACTTTAAACACTCATTTTTATGCATTTATCTTCTCCCTAAGTTTGTAAACTCTAGGTGGGACACTAATTCATGCAGTACACACTTGCTCAAACCAACAGCAAAATGTATTGGAGCACTGGGTGCTGCTGGTCTAGGGCAGCAGATCCTCAGGCCTGTTGTAGGTATGGGGTGTCCACCTGCTCAACTCCTTGTTTCTGCTGTCCTGAGTGAGGACATTACCCCCATCTTCCCAGACCCCAGAGGGGTCTTTCCCACCAGCTCTGATGGGTCCTCTGTATGGGCCACACATGCCACATAGTCCCCACAGCCAGACACAGACTGCCCCAAGTGCAGGCCCCAGGTGGTCCCAACACTGACAGTGGGTGATGGTGCCCACAGAGGTGACAGCCTTGGTGTTGCAGATGCTGGGCAAGGGCGCCTCCTCCTCCGCTTGGCCCCAAATCAGCACATCCGCCTGCTGCCATTTGCCTTCTACAGGTAACTGCACAGCTGGGCTGTTCAGTGAGAACTGAGCTGAGCTTGGCGTGGTCACAGAAGGGGTGGTGTTTCCCCAGGGTCTTTTACCAAATGGGCTTGGACACCCACAGACCTTGTTCCACAGAGTGGGCATCCTCTGTACTCCCTGCTACTTACCTTTCTGACATCTTCAAGTCCTGTGTTACTTTATCTTCACCTCTAGTCTTCTTTCCTACTTCGATGAAGATGCCATGGTCAGGGAAGAGGCCTTCCTTCGTGTTGCTGTTGACATGTACCTCAAGCTGGTCCAGCTCTTTGTGGATGGAGAGACTGGAGCTGTATCACTTGGGGCCAGTAGGAGCCTGCAGCTCCAGGGCCAGTCATGTCTCCAGGTGAGCTCTGCCTAGTCTGTACAGCAGCTACCACTGAGGAACAGCAGGTGGAAGCCTGCTAGACACTAATCCTGGCTCTGTAGGGCCTGACCTATGACTGCCTGTCTCCTTTCTAGGGCAACCCTGTAGAACTAATAACAGAAGCTCGTCTTTTTCTGCTGCAGTTAATACCTCGGTGCTCCAAACAGAGCTTCTCCAACATGGCAGAGGTACCATACACCAGGATACCCTCCTAGGGTTGACTTCACCCCTTAGGTAGAATGAGAAAGCACAATCCTGTGACTTGGGATGGCAGCTGCACAGCCAGATATACCAGGCATGTCACAGGTGTCTGCCAGCCCCACCCTGTGCCCTGGTGCCATGGTCTGCAGACAGCTCACAAGGGCTCTGTTTGTCTTGAGTGGGTGAACCACATGTTTTCTCACAGCTGCTGGCTGGTCGTGGAGACTGTGACCCTGAGATGAGCGCCACCCTCCTGCACAGGCAGCAAGCTGACCCTGACCTCTACCAGGAACCCCATCTCTTCTAACTCCCCTGACTCCCCATCTCTTCTAACTCCCCTGACTCCCCGTCTGAGTGGACCAGCCGGCTACTTTGTAAATAATTTATTGCAAGCATAAAATGGAGCTCTCGTTGCACTAGAAAGTGGATTACAAATCTCTTCAATTGCTCTAGTTGGGAAAAGGAATCAATAATTCATAGTCCGTGTCTGGCCCCAAGTTGCTCAGTGTTTGTAGGAAAATAAACTGCTGGTCCCAGAGTGGATGACAGAAAGCCTACATGAAGATCACACAGCCCACCTCCCTCACACTGAGGGAGAAGTACCCTCCAGCGCTCCCAACATGTGGCTGCTGGACATGTGGGGAAGAGGGTGCAGCACTGGGCTAAAATGTCTTTAAGCCTCATGTCACCTGCTGCATTTGAGCTGCCCAGTGTGCCACTGTCTCTGAAGTCCTCAGGTAGGCTCAGGCTTCACAGCCTGGCCCTCCATAGGCACAGGTGGGGGCTCCGCCTCCAGAGGCAGGGCCTTTTCCTGGGTCTGGGTCAGAGGATGTACCATGGACATGTGCACGTTGAGATTGTGGGCCTTCTCAAACCGCCGGCCACACTGGTCACAGGCGAAGTCCAGCTCAGTCTCTGCCTTATGTTTGGTCATGTGGTACTTGAGGGATGCCCGCTGCCTGCACTGGAACCCACAGACCTCACACCTGGGGGGCAGAGGCAAGTGAGAAAGGCTGCTCCTATCCCAGTGGTAGGAGGCACCCAGCCCACACTTACTGCAGCGGCTTGGCTCCCGAATGGCGCATCTGGTGGACAAGAAGGTGCTTCCGTTGCTTGAAGGTCTGCCCACACTCGTCACAGATATAGTTTCGCACCTCTGCAAGACCAGAGGGGGCATGAGCACAGGCCCCAAAATGCCCAATCTGCTCCTTGAGGGCAATGGTCTGATTTTTAGAATAAGAAAAGTAGGACACCAGGTACCTAAATTTATTTATAGATGAAAGACAATTCTGATTCAAAATATTTCATTAATAAAGATTTCTAAATTATTTAGAAATGCCATCACGTGGCTGGGTCTTCTCCATCACAACTATGTACATCTGAAGCCCTTTTGGTAGTCCTGGGGGCCTGCATGAAGGGCCTTGTGCATATTTTGCAAGTGCTCTACCTAGTTGCTAGGATTATTGGTATGTGCCACTGTGCCTGGCTAATGATGCTTTATTTATAGATTACTGATTTGAATAGCTACTCTCTAACCATCTTCCCCAAATTAGGGGCCCACTAAGTAGGGGTAGGACCACTGGCAGGAGCATGACAGCTTGATCCGCTTCAGAAGTCGGCTTTACACACTCTTGAACAAAAAATTATGGTCAGAGCTAGGGTGCAGCTCAGTGGTATAGAACTTGCAAAGCATGCCTGAGGCCTTGGGTTCAACCCCTAAAGTACCACACACACATACCAAAAAACAACTATGGCCATACCCTATGCACCAATTCCATTGGTTCCATCCTGTGTAGGGTAAACACTGCCAAACACTGAGGCAGCTTCTCTTCTGAGTTGCACTCCACCTTTCAGGTTTTATTCCGTAATATTTCATCTCTTCAGAAAGCTACTGGTTATGACCACTAGTGACTGGCCTGATGCACAATTTGAAGATCCTAAGTCAGTCAGACATGACTCAATGGCACCTAACACACACACACACTAAAGAAATTGTGACAGGAGACATGTAAGAATGCTTACAGCAAAAAGTTGAAGTAACCTTAATGTCCATCAACAGGAAAATGTCATGTGGCTGGGTGTTGTGAAACCCCCAAGTAAATGACAAAGCAATAAAAATGAGAAAAGACTTTATAGTCAATCATTTGTTTGAAGCCCCAAAACAAAACTATATTGTCTAGGCATCAATATATGTAACACATATGTTGGAACAAATGCCATAGACACAGGTGTGTTCTATAAATCATATCATTTAAAACAAGAGGGCAATAATATAATTGTGATGAATATAATATGGGCCCAGGGTTAGAATTTGAGTACAGAGAAAACACTGGAAAAATAACCCTCAAGGGTGGATGGTGTGTGAGTGGAAGGTGTTTTACAATTTCTATAATGCCTGAGTTATTTTTGCATCTAAAAAGGACATAGTGTTAGTTTTCTTTAAATAGTAAACTCAGTGGCTGGTGGTGTACCTTAGTGGAAGAGTGCTTGCCTAGCATGCACAAGGCCCTGGGTTTACTCCCAGCACCACAAAAACACAAAAAAATACTAAGTTCACAGGAGGGCACTAGTATTTCTGTGGTATCAGCTCTGCCAAGCTACTCAGGCCCTACAGAAAACAGTTTGGCCAGCAGCAGGCAAGTGGGCTCACATCTGTGTGTGGACTTGTGCTTTCCTCCCTACATGACCCATAAGCACCCAAGACCAGCTAGTACCAGGATGCATCCCAGCCTGTGAGCCACCTGGGCACAGCCTACTACTGGGTGGGGCGTGTCACTCTGGCCAGGCACCCAAGATCCACCACCATCCATGCTTGGGCCATACTCACAGGCGCAGCCTGAGGCAGGTACCTGTGTGGATGAGCTTCACATGGCGCTGCAGGTATCGATCAATCATGAACACCTTGTTGCAGCCTGGGTGGGGGCAGGGCCTCTCTCTGACCTCTTCATGGTGCTCCTTAATGTGCTTCTGCAGGAGGGGGCAAGAAACCCTGGTGTTTCATCTGGACACATCTCACCTCCCAAGGTCCCTTCCCAGGAGACCTGGAAGGAGGATAGACCATCTCCTCCCTACTCTTTGCCACTGGCTCCTTCAAAGCTTCACACTGTGGGAGAAGCTCTGGAGCAAAGGGCTGGTTCCCTGTCGCCCCTGGCCTAGGTTCACACAAGTCCTGGGCCATCTATGCCTGGCTTTGCACCAACACCTGGTACCTCCCTAAGCTCATGCTGATACTCGCCATGACCCCGTCAGACCCAGTCCTCACCTTCATGCCGTCAGCCCCACGGTACACGGCTGTACAGCCCTGGTAAGGACACTTGTAGATGGTGGGCAGCTCCTCTCTGCAAGACAGAACACAAATGGAAGTGCCACTCTGAAGGGCAGAGCGCCCCACACTGCCCCACACTGTAGCTCCTTACCTCTCACAGCGGAGCTTTTTCTTCCATCCAGGTTTGGGCCCAGGTTTCTTTCGAATTTTTGGTTCTTCAGACTTCTTGGCTTCTTTGCTTTCACTTTTCTTACCAGAGGTCCTGAAAAAAATAAGTAAAAAGATGAGCCCAGATTTGGTGATGTTTCTGATCTACACTCACAAATGATCCTTGTTTCTTCCTGCTTCTCAAACACTGGAGGGGTTTCCTCAAGCTTCTGTGACTGAGCTGCCTCTGTGTAAACTGGTTGGCCCTCAGTTTACTCTTGGCCACCAAAGCCAGCTCCACTCTGGGACGTAAATTGTCCAAAGCAGCTGCCTCAGGAGGGCATATGAGCCCAGAAGGCCAGAGACCAGGGCATGGGGGTATAGGGCACACTTGCTACCACTTGGTGGGGTTTCAGAAATGAAGCTTCATGCTGTTTTATGCAACCAAGCCAAGCAGTGTCTGGAGACATGATGGAGAACAGTGGCATCAACGCCTTCACCAAAGGACCTCAAGCTAGAAGATGGCTCAGAATTACCTCTAGGATTTGAGACCCTGGCAGCACCCAGAAGCCAGGGCTACATCTCAGCCCCAAACCCAGTTATATTTCTGTACACTAGCAACGAACAATTCAAAAAGGAAATTTAAGAAAACTTTTTTTTTTTTTTGCAGTATTGGGGGTTGAACCCGGGGCCTTGCACTTGCATGCTTTGCAAGTGTTGGACACTGAACTGCACCCCCAGCCCTTTTTTTTTTTTTTTTTTTTACTTTCTTGAGACAGGGTCTTGCCAAATTACGCAGACTGCCTCTGATCTCGAACTTGCAATCCTCCTACCTCCGCCTCCCAAGTCACTGGGATTACAGGCCTACTCCACCGCACCTGGCTACAATTCATTTTCAATATTATCAAGAAGACCCAACCAGCATGATGAGGTTGCCTGTAATCACAGCTATAGGAGGCTTAGGCAAGAGGGTCACTGAGCTCACAAGTTTAAGAGCAGCCTGGGCAACATAGCAAGACCTCGTTTCAGAAAAAAAAAATAAATTTTAGGACTGGAGGTATAGCTTCCAGGTCCCCCCACACACACAAAATAAAATACTTAAGAATAAAATTAACCAAAGGTGGCAAAAGGCTCTCATGCTGAAAACTACAAAATACTGCTAAAAGATGATAAATGGAAAGACAATCCTGTGTTTATGGATAAGGGCTAACATTAAGATGGCCGTACATTCCACGTTCCCGCAAGAGATCTACAGATTAGTTGCCGACTCTTATCAAAAATCAAAATGGGAGATGTGGTGTTGCTCAGTGGTAGAGTGCTTATTGAGCATGTGCATGGTCCTGGGTTCAATCCCCAGCACCACAAAAATAAGTAAATAAAAGTGACTTTTTTTCAGAAATCAAAATGCATCTGAAATTTAACATGAACATTCAAGACACATTGAATGGCCAAAATAAATTTTAAAAACAACAAAGTTTTGTTTTTGCTTTTTCTGCAGTACCGAGGGGTTGAACCCAGGGCCTCACGTTTGCATGCTTTGCAAATGCTGTACCACTGAGCTGTACCTCTAGCCCATATTTTTACTTTTTGACAGGGTCTCATTAAATTACACAGACTGCCTCTGGTCTTGAACTTGTGATCCTCCTACCTCCACCTCAGCCTACCAAATTGCTGGGATTACAAGCATGAGCCACTGCGCCCAGCTTCAATTTTTTTTCTCTTTTTGTGGTACTGGGGAACTGAACCCAGCGCTCCACCTCTAAGCTGCACCTCCAGCCCTCTTTTAAATTTTTTATCTTGAGACAGGATCTTCTTAAGTTACACAGGCTACCTCTGGCCTCAAACTTGGACTTTTCTAGCCTCTATCTTCTGAGTTGCTGGGATTATAGGCGTGTGCCACTGTGCCTGGCCTCAAACTTTGTTTCTTAAATGCACTACAAAGCTACACTAACCAAAACTGTTACCGCCTTAAGGATAGACATACAGACCAATCAAATAGAACTTAAGCCACAAATAAACCCTCACGCATGTGATCTACTGATTTCCAACAAGCTTGCCAATGGGGGAAAGGCAATCTCTAGCATGATGCTGGGAAAAAACTGGAGATTCACGTGCAAAAGACTGAAGCTGGACCCTACCTCACATCATATACAAATATTATTTAACATGGACCATGACCTAAATCTAAGAGCTAAACTTATAAAACTTGCACAGGGCATAAGTCTTCACGACATTATACTTGGCAACAGTTCTTTAAATATGACACAAAACACAGGCAACAAAAGAAAAGGTAAACAAATTGGACTTTATTAAAATTTAAAATTCTGAGCTGAGAAAATAGTGGTAAGCATTTGCCTATCATGTCCAAAGACCTGGATTCAAATATCCAGTGGTGAAAAAAAGTTTTAATTCTGTGCATCAATGGACATAATCAAGATAGTGAAAACAATCTACTGAATGAGAGAAAATGTCTACAAATTATATATCTTCTAAGGGTCTGATATCTGGAATATATGAAGAAATACAACTCAACAGCAAAAAGCCACTTCAGTTACAAAGTGGGCAAAGACTTGATATTTCTCCAAAGAAGATACACAAATGGCCATTAATCACATGGAATGCAGCTCATCACCACTAGTCATTAGGCAACAGAAAATCAAAATGACCAGGCACCATTTCACATCCATTAATACAACAACCAAAAAAAGGGAAATAACAGTGTTGCCAAGGACATGGAACCCTCGTGCACTACTGTTGGGAAAGTAAAATGATCTAGCCCGTTGGGCAGGGTGGTGCACACTTGTGATCTCAGCACTTGGGAGGCTAAGGCAGGAGTGCAAGTTCTAGGCCAGACTGGGCTACACAGGGAGACCCTGTTTCAAAAAAAAAAACAAGATGGTAATAACAATAAAATAAATAAAATGGTACAGCCTCTGTGGAGGACAGAGTGGTGGCTCTTCAAAAAGTTAAACATATAAACTACCATATGATCCAGAAACTCCACTTTCATATATACCCAAACAATTAAAAACAGCGACTCACACATATACACGGCTGCTCATACCATCTTCATTCTAGTCAAAAGGTGGACACAATCCAAAACCAGTAAGTGGGTCAATCTAATGTGGCAAATCCATGCAATGGAATATATTCATCTATAATACAAATACTGATACAGGCTACATGGATGGACCTCAAAGGCATTACGCCAAGTGAAAAAAACTAATTGCAAAAGGGAATATACTGTATGATTCCACTTAAATGAGGTACCTAGATCAAGTATGTAGTGGTTGTCAGGGCCTGAAGGAGAAGGAACAAGAAATCACTGCTTCATGGGAACACAGATTCTGTTTGGGGAGATGCAAAGTTTGGAAATAGCAGTTAAGAGAGGTAATGGTTACATACCACTGCAAATGTTCTTAATACCATTGGACTGTATACTTTAAAATGGTATGGTGAGTTAAAAAAAAAAAAAATTAAGGAGCTGGGGGCATGGTTGCACATGCCTGTAATCCCAGCCCTCAGGAGCCTGAGGCAGGAGAACTGTGAGTTTGAAGTGAGTCTGAGCTACACAGTAAGACCCTGTTTTAAACAGACAAACAAAGATGCAAATTGCAAGCTGTGTCCCAAGATTCAGACTCAGCCTAAAATTGCTGAAAATGGAGGAGGGGTTCCTCTGGCAGCCCCAGGCTGCACTCTGGACATGCCACCTGGAGGCAGACCTCAGGGTAGGCATTGGACACTCCTTGCCACCCCCCAGCCAGCTGTCCTATCACTCTCAGGCCCGCTGGAGCACTCCGGCTTGGTCCTGCATGCTCTGTGCCTCCCATTCTCCTATTTCTCTGTCTACAACAAATGTCAGAACTGACCATGAAAAAAGAAAGCCAAGTTTACTTCTCAATTTTCGTGTACAGTTTTCTTGGCTGGCAGCATGGAAACCAGAGCTGCTTGGTTTTTGGATTTTCACTCCAGACTGAAATGCTTAAGGGCAACAAGTCAGTCTCCAGTTAGCTGGAGGGCATGTGGGCATCCCTGGCACAGGAGAGGGAGGAAAGGGGCCAAGTGAAGGTCAGCCCTCTTTGCCAGGTCTGACTGGAGAGAGAAAACCAACCCTTGGAAAGGGAAGGTCAAACCAAGGTCACACAAGCAATGCAACAAGGAAGCGGACAATGGCCACCTGGCAATAGAAATGAGCACCTGGGTCAGAGCTGAAAGTGGTCACTGGACTGCGTCGCTGGGCCTCAGAGGACACATGGCCCAAGGAGAACAGGGTGGGGAGACCAGGGAGACAGTGGTGTGTGCTACGAACAAAACCAGCAGAAGGACCACAAAGATACTCCCTGAAATGAGGCGAGGTATGGCCAATGGGCTGCCTGCTACCTTACAATGATACACTCAGACCAAGCCCCAAACCACCAGGAGGATGAGTGACCAGTGCCCACTCATCTGCCCCAAGGCCTTCCCAGCCTCCTGACTTACTCAGAAGCCCAGGAAGTGTGGGCCTCCACAACCTATCCCCACGGTGCTCACATACAGACCCCATGTACTTGAGCAGCTGCACTCTTACTTCTTTTCTGGGTAAGGCTCAAAGGACTCGTCTGAGGACTGCGTGTTTTGCTTCTTGTCACTCTCCTCTTCACTCAGGAAATCTCTAGGAAAGACGAGAGCGCCTTCAGCAAAGCCCTGATCTGGGATGGATGACAGCCCCAACAGGACCTCCTGTCTGAAGACACCACACAAGATTCCAGAGCCCATGCTTCACTTCTCCTGAAACTGTCTCAAGAAATATAGGGCCGGGCATGGTGGCGCAAGCCTGTAATCCCAGCGGCTCGGGAGGCGGAGGCGGGAGGATCGCAAGTTGAAGACCAGAGGCAGTATGCGTAATTTAGCAAGACCCTGTCTCAAAAAGTAAAAAAAAATGGGCTGAGGTGCAGCTCAGTGGTCCAGCACTTACAGAGCATGCAGGTGCGAGGCCCTGGGTTCAACCCCCAGTACCGCAAAAAAAAAAAAAAAAAGAAAGAAATATGAAATCTGAGCTGGGCGTGGTGATGCACTCAGGAATCCCAGCACTCAGGAAGCTGATACGGGAGGCCTGAAAGATCAAGGCTACCTTGGGCTAGGAAGTGAGACCCTGTCTCAAAACAAAAAAACAAGTCTAAAATCCCCAAACCTCCAATGCATTTCATAACAGGAAGAGCAATCTGGGATCACTGAAATCAAACAAGCTAGCAACACCCCATAAGCCACACTGCCCTAGTACCAGGACCCCAATTGTGGAAAGAGTTTTTCTGTGCGGTGAAGAGGGTGTGGAGTCTTAGAAGAGATGGACTCTGGAGCTCAGTGCGGTGGCGCACGCCTGTAATCCCAGCAGCTCGGGAGGTGGAGGCAGGAGGATCGCAAGTTCGAGACCAGAGGCAGTCTGCATAAGTTAGTGAGACCCTGTCTCAAAAAGTGAAAAAAAAGGGGGCTGGGGGTGCAGCTCAGTGGTCCAGCACTTGCAAAGCACGTAGGTGCGAGGCCCTGGGTTCAACCCCCAGTACCGAAAAAAAAAAAAAAGAAGAGATGGACTCTGAGAAAGTTACCACTTCACCCACCAACTGTGAGCACTGTGTGGCTGACAGTGAGCCTGTCAGCCATTTTGAAGTCCACAAAGGCAAGAAAATGTTCTGTGACCTTCACCCTAAGACATGAATCACCATTTGGTCTCTGCTGGGTGGCAAACAGAGCCAGGCTAGCAACTCTGCAGTGTTGCCACATGTCACCAGGGATTGGATGGAGGAAAAACCAAGGCTGTGGGCAGCCTAAAGACAGCCCACAGCCACAGCTGGTCCTCACTAGAGTGGCCCAAACACCTGGCCATCCCTCCCCATTTGGATGAGGGTGCATCTGCATTCAGCCAGGGCCACAGAGCAAGGTGGAAGGTGGTGAGCAACAGCCAAGAGCTCTCAGCCCAGAGCTAACACACACTGACATGCCTCTTCTGAGGGAGGTCTGTCCTCTCCCTTGCTGCACAGAACCTCTGTTTCAAGTCTCAGTATCACCATCCCAAGGGCCACAACATGTTGTCCTCTGTTCGAGTGACATCCGGAGCTGGCATGAGACTAAGGCCTTTAGGGAAGAAACACCAACAGGAGCAGAAGACTGACCCAGGGGCAGTTTAAACAAGGCAGCTCCAGACTGCTCTGGGCCAGAACTGGCACTAGGGCCCCCGCAGAGGCATCAGCTCTGGCTGCCTCTGGGACCAGGACACCCTAGGCAGGAGCCTGGCACCCCAGACCTTTCCTGGCCATTCCTCTCCTCCCCACCTTGAAGGGAGGGAGAGAGGGCATGCCGACCACAGGCAGCAGCCCTGGCATGGCTGAGTCTGGTTTTTGAAGGAGAAATTTTAGGCTTTTTAAACCCACTCTTCTCTCACCCCTCAGAAAGGTCACTGAACTCGTCTTTTACCCGATCATCCGAGGTTGAAGACGGAAACTGCTTCTCACCCAGTTGCCCTAGGAAACAAAGAACAGGTTCTGGTTACCAACACTAAAGCACAGAAAGGGCCTCATCTGTAAGGAGGTGATGCCCTTGTCTGACAACAGAGGCTTCCTTATGGGGAAGCCTGGGGTTGCCCGGCCTCCATCTCTCCCACCTCTCCATGCCAGCCCGGTGTCCAGAGGCACAGGTGGCATGATGTGGCAGGAACCCAGGAGGCAGCCGATGTCAGCAAGCCCAGCCTCTCCCAGACTCAGGTCATTATTCTAGGTGGGAAGAGCCTACTCTCTGGATATTTTGGGACATTTTAAAGATTATTACCAAAATAGCTTATACCATAAAGCCAACTATTCTAAAATACATGACATAACTGCCCCCACCAAGCCCCTCTCACCTGCATGTCTATCGAGCAGAACCACCTGGGTACCTGTGGTTTTTTTTAGAGCCTCACTGTGGATGTACAGGTGGGAGCCAGCTAAGCGTCCACATGTAGACAGGTGTACAAGCACAGGAAGACCAGAGGTAAACAGGAAGCTAGCCCCAGCTCTTCTAACACGATGCCCATGGCAGCTGGACCCAATCCACAGCATGTGGATGGGGTCTGGGCTCCACAGCAGGGCCCTGTTCCCTTCAGCTAGAAAGCAGAAGAGGCCGCCATACTGGCCTACACCACAACAAAGCAGCAGCCTCACTCTCTTCCCCCACAGCTCACAGACAAAAGCCCCATTCTTCTCTCTCCCTCAGTCCCCTCGGCCCTGAGAACGAGCTGAGAGGACAACTGGACACCAGAAGAGCAGGGCCTGCTTGTGAAGGAATAAGGAGCCATGATAGGATGGTGGTGCTACCCTGCTCTCAGGGGTTATGAGCAGCCACAGCTCCCAAGGGAAGGACTGGTCCCGTCTTCTCCTGCCAGCTCCCTCTTTGCCACACCACGACCAGTGCCCAGTCAGTGAGGACACTGGGTATCTGCTGAAGACAACTCTGTTCAGGGCACAGAGTCCTGGTTAGCACAGGCCAAAGGTGCCTCCTACCTGGGGCCTCACTGGGGGCCAGGTGTGACTGAGGTGGGGGGCCCGGCCCAGGCCCCACAGGGCCACAATCCTCAGGTGGCAGGACCGCATCCATGCTGGGCAGCACCTTGGTCTCAGCCCCCACTGTGGTTCCTTTGCCCTGGCAGAGCTGAGGGACAGGCCCGCTGTGGCTGGGCTCCAGGTTCTGGGCCACCCGTGGTGCTGTCTCCTTGTCCCATGCCCACTTGACTGCCAATGCGCTGTCCAGCAAGAGGGCTCTGCAGCTGGAGTCGGTGTCCATGGTGTAGCTGTGGCCATGATCGCAGCCCCACACAGCCTGGACGATGCTGCAGTACTCGGAGGACAGCATCCTCTGGAGGCTGGGCAGGGCCCCGCAGCTGGCCGCGTGTCCGTGCACCCACCCCACCAAGCCATGAAGGCACCGGGGGCTCGAGGTGATCAGATCCACTAAGGAGAGTCAACAAAGATGTCAGCCCCATGGCTGGCCAACACCCAGCCCAACCTGGAGAGCCCACCCTGGCACCAGGGGCAGACTCACCCAGACATGCTCCCTCCTCTGCCACCGTGGGGGGCTGAGCACCAACCCTGCAAAGCAACCATGTGGCTGTGAGCAAGACAAGGAGCCCAGGGATCCCAGGGCCCTTGTTCAGAAGGCTCCTGAGTCTCAAACCACCCCAGTTGTCTTCCCTAGGAAGTGCTCTGCTCGGAGCCCTGTCTCCTTCCCCTCGCCCTCAGATATGTGCAAACCTTGCACCCCACGCTTCCCTGTGCATCTTACAGCAGCAGTGAGTGCTCACACTGGCTTTGCAGAGCTAGGCACAGCCCATCCAACCCACCAGAGAGAAGTTCCCACCACCGTGCTAACCCCTGAACATCAAGAGCTATCCAACAAGAGCCTACTTCGCACAAGGCTTCCGCTGGCTGGTTGGGGAGACGTTGACTCTTTGCAGGAAGGACCTGAGGAGGCTGTGGCACTGGTAAAACTGGGCGTGGCAGTTCTTGCAGACAAACTGTGGCAGGGCTGGGTCCTGATGCACAGCCACACCCAGCAAGCATTGGAAGTCCCTGATGAAGATGCGTTCCCCTGGGGACGGCCTCTCTGAGCTCTCCCCAGGCACCCTGTCAGACAGGCTTCGCAGGCTCCTCGAAGAGAACTTTCCGTGGCAGAGGCGACAGTGACCCATGGCCAGGGCCCGGCCTGTGCCTGGACAAAGCAGCAGGTGTGACAGTCAGTGAGGGAGCTGGCTAGTGACAAGCTCTGAGGCACCTGCAGCCCATGGCCCACACTCCCCACTAGCCTCCAAACACCTGGGATGCAGCAGTGCCTCCTTGGGCCTCCCTAATGCGCTCAGGAGCTGGACCTCACTACACGTTCAGCTTTTCGGAGGGCCACTGGTCAAGAAATCTTCCCAAGAATCAATCTTTCTTTCTTTCTTTCTTTCTTTCCTCTTTCCCTCTCTCTCCCTCTGTTTTGTCTTATTTTGAGTGCCTCACTATGTAGTCTAAACTAGCCTCAAATTCACAATCCTCATGCCTCAGCCTCCTGAGTGCTAGGATCAGAGGTAAGCACCACTATGTCTAGGTCTTCTCAAAAAATTCTAAATGCCTCCACCAAGATAGAACTTCACTTCTGTTCACACCATCTCAGAAAGAACAGAAATGAAGGAGAAGGAAACCCTCTGCTCAGTGTAGAGAAGGCCACCTCACTGCTTCCCCCAGGGGGACTGAACCAGAGATCAAAAGGGAAGGCGTTTTCAAATGGGCAAAATGCAGTACATAAACGCAAGTGCACTGCTGCTGTTACCCTAACCAGTAAGTTAGCTGCTTACACACAAACCACCAGCCAGGTGGGGCCAAGCAACTCATACAATTAACTTAGTTTTCACCACACTTTTTGAGTTTGTTTTAACCAACAGGAAACTGAGATTCAGAGATTAAGCAATTATCTCAAGGCTGTTGTTGTTGTTATTGCTGATAGGTGCCAAGCTGGGTCTGACTCATTGCGACCCTAAGTACGACATGAAACATTACCCAACTCTGCCATCCCTGGCACTGGTACTCAGGATTTTCAATGGCTGACTGTTTTGGGGGTGAGTGGGCTGCCAGGTCCTCCCATCTCAAGGGTACACAGCAGTAAGAAAGCAGTAAGAAAGGGCAGGACTGAAGCCCAAACCGGTCTGACTCCCAAATTAGAGCACTGAACACCCAGAGAGCTGAGACAGAGCACAACAGAATCGCCTGTCCCGCGAGCACCACCGCAGCAGCAAGAGGACTGGAGCCCACGGTCTGCGGGGCGGCCGGGCCCGCCGCAGGGATCGCCAGCCACGCCGGCAGCGGAGGGAGGAGGCAGGCGGCGGCCACAGGGCCGCAGCCCCGTCACGGGCACTCACGCCGGGCCCGGGGAACGGCCGGACCCACCTGCCTCGTCCGCGCCGTCCTCGCCCGCGTCCTCGCAGGCCCGCGCCGGGCCCCAGCCGAGCCGCGCCGCTGCCACGAAGGCCGCCGTCCCGTCCACGCTCGACCCTCCACTGCAGGCAGGGCGGCCCCGGGTGCGTCCGCCGCCACAGCCACCTCCTGAGCTCCTGCGCTGTCGGGCCGCCCCGGGCGACAGGAAGCGGCCGAGCCGGTCCCGCTTCATGGCGTCAGCCGCCCCTTGAGCCCGGCCTAGGGCCTAGCGCGAATCCGAGCGGCTTGACCCTGCGGGGCTGCACTCGGCCGGGCTTGACTCCGCGCTCGCTCCGTTCCTCTCAGCGGGGCTAGCCTCGGCCCCGCTCGGCCCCGCTCGGCCCCGCTCGGCCCCGCCCGGCCCGGCCCCTCGTTCCGCCCCGCCCAGCTGCACCGCAAGGTCAGGTCCGCTCGGCGCGCTCAAGCTGGTCGAAGCGAAGGGCGGGGTGAGGTCAGGAACTGCGCGCTGAGGCTCGACCCCGAGGCCGGCGACGGCCCAGGGCCGAGTGTACCCGCCGCGGCTGCCCGTGGGGACGGGCCTCGGCGGGGTGCCCTCCCGAGCGCCGGGAGAACGCACCACCGACCCGCGAGGCAGGGGTCAGCGGTCACCGGCCCCGCGCAGGTCGCTGCACCCAGGTTCCAGGCAGTGCGAGAGGGGCCTCGCCGCCACCCCTTGTCCGGATGGGCCGAGGGGCGCCTCGGCGCGCCGCCCGCGGGCCCGACGCGCTGCCGGAAGTGCGCTCGGCCGCGCGCGCCGCGCTGTGGGATGGCGACAGCCCGCCCCGCCCCTAGCCGACGCCTCCCCCGCTCGGCGCCATGGCCGCAGCGGCCGGGGACGGCGCGGTGAAGCAGCTGCAGAGCGCCATGAAACTGGCCAACGGGGCCATCGAGCTGGAAGCCGGCGACCGGCCCTGGGTGAGGCGGGAGGGCCCGGCTTCGCCGCAGCGGGGTCGAGGCGGGCGGCCCTGTCGGGATTGAGCCTCGGGCTCGGCGGCGGCCTCGGACCGCGCACGGCGGGCTCCCGGCCTCGGGGTCGCCTCCATCCTGGGAGCCAGTGCCCTAGAGCCGAGGGTGTGTTGGTGACGGGGTTGAGGAGCCTGTGAAGCGGCCCTCGAGGTGCAAGTAGTGGGGCTCCGTGTAGATTTAATCGAGGAGCGAAGCAGAAAACCGGCCTATTCATGATACGGCCATGTGCAGTCGCCTTCAGAGGTCGTTTGGAAAGAAATGCAGGCGGGGAGGGGTGTGTCCTGCCACTGAGGATGAGGGCCAACCCGAGGGGTGGCAGCCCGGGGTAAGCTGGCCCTGTCACCTGGCGCTGCCCGGGGAGGGGAGCAGTCTGCGCCTGGGAAAAGCATCCTAGCTCCCCAGGTTGGTTTTCTAGAATCCTGCCTGAAATCCATTTTACCCTTATCCCTAAAGTACAAACTTAAAGATGGGTAATTTGACAACTGGAATAAAGCAAAACGAACACACTGTGCCATCGTTCCTGATGCCTGGAGCAATCAGACAGCCCTGAGTAGAGTGCCCACAGGCTTGAAAACAGCAGCGTTCAGTGTTGGAGGCTGCTGTGTGCGCAGGGAATACTCACTCTGGGGCTTGAGGAAAGGGATTTCCCTGGACACAAGCCAGAAGTGAGGCTGAGATTTCCACCCTTACTGTCAGCCTCAGGAAATATTTTTCTTAAGCCACAGAATGAATGGTCTTTGAGTTGCACAGGAAGAAAACTTGTTGTACAGAGTGAAAAATGACCGCAGCTGCTGAGGCTACTTCCCAGGCCCCCTGAATAAAGCTTAGTTCTTCCTGAACTGGAGAGAGGCTGTGAGAGACCAGACAGGTTCTTAGCTCACTGCCCAATGTGAAAATTGTAGAAAGAAGTGCACTGACTTCATACTCCCCTGCTGCATCTTTTCCTTCAAGTGTGGACAGTGGAGATACTGTCTCTCCTGCCACAGAACACCAGGGGGATTGTCGGCCAAGTAGCTAGCCATTGCTACTGGAAGTCTCTCAGAAATCAGTGGGTAGAGCCACGCTTGTATTTCCCACTGGGCACGAGGCAGTCACTCCCCTCTACTGGCCTGACCCCTGCCATTCTCTTCCCTGGACACAGGAGGCTTACACTGAGTACCTGAGGAGCATCCACTACATCTCCCAGGTGCTCCTGGAAGAAGTGGAGACTGGAGGTATGCTTTCAGACTCTCCTTCCTCATGAGGGCCGTAGTTAGCCTGGCAGCCACCTGTATTTCCAGTCTGGTCACTAGCAGAGGCTAGCCCCTGAGCTTGAGCCACATGGTGGCAGTGAGGGACAGTGCTATGAATAAGGGCATGGAGACAGGGGTGGATCAAGACATGGCTCAGGGCAGGGTGGAGTGAGCTGCACTAAAGGGGGTTATTCTCAATAGGTACGTGCAAAGGCCCTGGGAAGGAAGTGGGTGTGGCAGGGCTCTATATACCCTGAATGCAGCTGAAGTTGTTCAGGAGCGGAGGGAAGCTCCCAGATGCTTTGAGCTTTGTGGGAGAGGCCAGCCTGGGAGCACAGGTTCAGGAGGCTCTACAGGGAGGACAGTAGGGGCTGAACCCCTGGAGGTCGAGGAGTGAAGGGCATAGGGGTGCACCTTGAAGATGGAACCAACTGGACTTTCTGGGGCTTGATTGGTGAACTGCTGGGGGCCAGGGGTGCTCAGGGAAGGGACAGCTGTTGAGGGCATGGATAGAAAATTCCACTCTGAACACATTAGGTCTGAGATGCAAGCAGCCTGCTGGATAACAGCCAGGGAAACTGGTGGTCACCCTGATGCCCAGAGAGGGAGCTCAGCTGGATTCAGGGTGTTGGGAGGAGGGACTGGCAGGAGGTGCCTTAAGGGGTGGTGCTGTCCCCCTAGACAGAGAAGCCCAAGTGGCCCACCACCTTTGGCAGGATGGCAGTGGGCAAAGACAGCTTTAGGGAGAGCTGGGTGTTCATACAGGTATGGAAGAAGGAGAAGTTGGAGTCTGTGGAAAGCTGGACTGTTGTCCAGGAGCTGGGGCTGTCTGGGTCTAGGGAATAGGACATGTCTGCTAATGGCAGGAGTGCTCAGAAGGCCGAGCAGGAGGATAGGAAGTTCCAGGCCAGCCTGGACTACATAGTGGGACCTTACCTTAAAACAGTCCCACGGAGGGAGGAGGAGAGGGGCAACACAGCTGCTGTACCCACAGAAAGGCAGGTCTGTGCCACATACCACAGGCAGGGTATGGGGCCAGGAGAGTCCACATGTCCTTATCTCTGTGCAGTGGCCATGGAAGCTGCATGGCCACCCCCACCCCACCTGCAGTTGCAGAGGGGCAAGGGTCAGTCTGACACTGGGTCAGCCAACCACTGATCCAGAGCCCAGGGCTAGTGATCAGAGTGAGTGAGGGGTGGACTCACCTCGCTTTTCCACTGTCTCATTCCTATCTTGGCAAGCATCTGACTTGTGGTGGAGTTGACTAACCAGCCTTCTTGTACCTTCCCCAGAATCCAGAGAAACTGTGCCCTCTGATACCCTGAAGATGCTGAAGCTGGCTGAGCAGTGTCTAGAGCGGGCCCAGTCAACAGCCACCCAGCTTGGTGGGTGTCCAGAGAAGGGGTCTCTCCAGGGTGCCCCCATTTGGCATCTGGTTTGTGGGAGGGGGCCAGCTGACCCCTGGTTGCACATGGCTTGCAGGGAAGACATGCCTGAAGCCAGCCACGCCTGTGGTAGCTCCAGTCCCTTCACCTACCATCCGCCACCGCCGTGTGTGTTCAGATGAAGGAGGGAAGCTCTCTCCATTCCTGCCACCTGAGATCTTCCAGAAGCTGCAGGTGGCAGAATCACAAAGCTGTAAGAAGTAAGATGGGCAAGGCGGGAGGTGCATGAAGCCAGGGCTGGGTTTGGAGGCCAAGTAGAGTGAGTGTCCCGTGAGGAACTTGGTTAAAGCATGCCCCTGGGTAGGAATACCTTTTTGCCAGGCAGGAGCAGATGTGAATCGCCATAGGGAAAAAAGCACCTTCATCTTTCATAAAATTAATGGCACACAGTCAAAGACAGCCAAGCAGAAAAGGAAACAGAAGTGATGAGGGAGACAGCAGAGACAGGCCTATGGTGAGGGAGAAGCAGAGACAGACCTGCGAAGTTGGTAGATAGTTTTCAGGCACAGACTAAACAACAGTGTATTCTGTGTTTAGAGATACAAAATAAGTTCAGAAACACCTGCACAAGAAACTATAAAGTTGGGCCCAACAAATAAAGAACCAAGTAGAAATTAAAAAGCTAGGCATGGTGGTGCAGTCCTGTAATCCTAGTACTTGGGAGGTTAAAGCAGGAGGATCACAAGTTCAAGGCCAACCTGAGCTACATAGTGAGACCCTGTCTCAAGAAAAAAAAAAAAGAAAAAAAGAAATGAAACATAAACTACAATGCTGAAGTATTTTGTTTGGTTTTTTTTTTGTTTTTTTTTTTTCCCTTCAGTACAAGTGTGTTGAACCTTGTACTTTGCACATGCTAAGCAAGTTCACTACCACTGAGCTACACTCGCAGCCCCTTTTATTTTTTATTTTGAGACTAGGTCTTGCTAAGTTGTACAGGGAGCTTCTGGCCTTAAGCCTCCAATCCTCCTACCTCAGCCTCCTGAGTTGCTGGGATTATAGGTGTGCACCGTAGCACTTGGCTTGAAGTCATTTTTGTTTTATTTTTATAATTAATTTATTTGTGTGTGTGTGTGGTACTTGGGGGCTAAACCCAGGGCTACATGCATACTTTGTAAACACTGTTAACACTGAACTGCACTCCTACCCCCCTTTTTTATGTTGAGACAGGGTCTCACTAAATTACAAATTATGTAGGCTGCATCTGGTGTCAAACTTGCAATCTTGGGAAACCTCAGTTTCCCAAGTCACTCGGATTACAGGCATAAGCTACCATGCCCAGCCTTGAAATCATTTTAAAAAACTAGTTGGGAGCCTGGCGCATTGGCACATGCCTGTACTCCCAACAACTCAGGAGGTGGAGGCAGGAGGATCACAGATTCAAGACCAGGAGGCAGGTTGCGTAACTTAGCGAGACCTATCTTTATTTATTTGTTTTAGCATAATATTTTTAATTTATTATGACTAGCACTGTTCAAAGTATTTTACATGGATTATCACATTTAATCTTCACAACAACCCCACAAAGTAGGCTGAGCAGTTTTATCACTTTTGGAGGTTGCACTGCAATTTAGCAACACAGATTTAAACATGGCCCTGTCTCAATTTAAAAAGTAAAAAAGGGAATGGGGGTGCAGCTCAGTGGCAGAGCACTTGCAAAGTATGCAAGTCCTTGAGTTCAGGTCCCTAGTACCTCAACAACAACAACTAGTTGGGAACAAAAATAAATTTTATTTTCTAGTGGAAATCCACCCGTACACACAAAAATGAGTGGACAGGCTGGACATAGCAACATATATCTAATCCCAGCACTCAGACAACTGATGCAAGAGGATCATGAGTTTCAAGGCCAGTCTGGTCTAGATAGGAAGACCCTTTCTCAAGGGGAAGGAAAAAAAAAATAGACAAGTTTGTAACATCATCATAGTCAACATAAAATGAGATTTAGTAAATTGGCAAAAGGTCAAAAGATATCCAGAAGATGTCATAGAAACAAACAAGATAGAGATAGAAGACCTAATGTGTGTTTCTTAGAGTTCTAGAAAAAGAAGAGAAAAAGTGGGAGAGAAGCATTATTTGAGCATATAACGGCAGATAGTTTAGAACTAATGAAAGATATACAGATGCAAGAAGCCCAGTGAACCCTATAAAGGATGAACAAGGCCTCTCCTTGCCCCACAGGCTTGGGGCCTGTGCCCTCCTGGCTTCCAGGTTTCTCTTCTATGTTCATGCTGCTTCAGGACTGGGCCAAGCACAGACTTCCAGCTTCAGGAGAGAGTCTTCCTCCATAGTCTTGCTTCTCCACACCCCATTGTCTACCACCCCCAAAAGCAGGAGCTGTGTGGCATGCTGCCATACCTCATTGAGCACATAGAAATCCTGACACATTTTTCCCTTTCGTGGGTTGCAAATGAGTCTTGCAGTTTGGCCTGGGCACTGCCTTTCAAGAATTCCAGGTTGTTACCCCAAATATATAACTGATTTTCATAAAAGTCCAAGTGTCCAACTTCTCTTGAGAAGTCAAAAGTCCTGGCAATACCAAGCCCATGTTTTAGCAGCAGATGAGAAGGGGCAGGTATCTCCAGGCCATGCCAGAATACCCTCTGCATTTCTTTTCTGCCCATCACCACGTCTTCCTCCTTACCTCTTGGTCTCAAGGCAAGATTAAGAGAGGTGAGAAGGCAGCAGCTCAGATTACCAGAGCACTCTGGCTTCCTGGAGTCTGGAGAATAGCTTGTCACTGTTTCCAGGGAGCTAACGCCATTGGAAGAGGCCTCCCTCCAGAACCAGAAGCTGAAGGCCACATATGAAGCCCGGGTGGCCCGTCTGGACCCCAGCCAGGCCATGCAGAAGACATCACTGGTGAGCAGGACCCAGGGAGGGCCTGGAGCTGGCTGGGGAAGGATCCAGGGTAGGTAAGGAGTGGGCCTTACTTCCTCCTTCCCCTCCTAGACCCTGTCTCTGCAGCGACAGATGATGGAGAATCTGGTGATTGCCAAAGCCCGAGAGGAGACGGCATCCTCGAAGGGAGATGAGAGCAGGGTCTTGAGCTGAAGGTGGAGAAGAGGGCAGAGTGGGGAGGAGTAGCCAGGTGCCAAATCGGGCATGGGAAGGGGAACCGTAGCTGTGGAGAAGCACATCCTAGACAGCTGCCCTCCACCCTTCAGTGCACCAGGTCTGCTAAGCAGTCCCCCCAGCAGCCTTCCCTGGGAACAACCCCTCCCCTCCTGGCCTTGCCCACTGCTGGGCTGCACCTCTAGAGAGCAGAGGGAGCTTCACCTGCCTGTTGGACCCTAGGATCATCTCAGGTACTGGGAGAGTGTGGAGCAGATGAAGGACAGGGAGGGCAGAGGCTTGTTCGAGTCAGGTACCATTGGCCCCTTGACTCTGCCACCCAGCTCCAGCGTAAGGTAGAAGAGCGCCGCCTGCGGCTTCAGGAAGCTGCCAACAGGTACATCTCTTCCCATCTTGCAGGTAGTGGTGGGAAGAATGGCAGGGGTTTCCCATGCCCATAGGTTCAGTCCTGGGGCCCCCAGCTTATCTTCCTCCCCAGGAGATTCTGCAGTCAGGTCGCCCTGACACCAGAGGAGCAGGAACAGCGGGCCCTCTACGCAGCTATCCTTGAGTATGAGCAAGACCATGTGAGTCCCACTGGTCCAAGCAGAGGCCTGCAGGGGTTAAGTCTCCCCCACCCCAGGGATGGCCCTATTATAACTGGTGGTAGGGAGGGCATCCTGACCTAGGCCCTGTGTCCTACAGGACTGGCCAAAGCACTGGAGGGCCAAGCTCAAGAGGAGCCCTGGGGACCTCTTACTGGTGACCAGCCTGGTCTCCCATCTGCTCAGGTACCCTGGGCCCAATAGACCCCATCCCCAGGCCTTGGGCTCCTCCTGCTAGGCAATGAGGAAGAAGTAGAAAGAAAGGAGATTGACCAGGAGGGCTGGGGAGGCCACTAGCTGCAGGGCAATGTCCCCACGGAGGGGCCCTTTGCCGCTGATGCCTAGTTAGTAGCTCTAAGGTCGTTGTGCTGATGGTTCTCATCAGCTTCTGTTAGCTCCCCAGATGGAGTGGGTCACACTTTATTTGCCATATTGACCAACAGGAGACCATAGAGGAGGGCCCAAGGCTCAGACAGGTGAGGCCATTGATGGGCTGGGGTCAGTTCTTTCAATCCCAAGGCCTGAGTGGGTTGGAGCCCCGTCCAGCTCTGATATAGCCCCAGTGGCGCATGCTCTCACTGACGGTGAGGACAGTGGGTGGGCCATGGTGCATCCCCTCCCAGGTGGCTTCTCTAGGGTCCTGCTGAGTCTTGCCCGCCAGCCTGCACTTCTCCTTGCAGTCTTCCTGACCACCCAATCTCCCAGCTCCTAAAGAAGCTCCAGTGTGCAGTATACAGTGCCCTGTACCCTGTTGTGAGCCAGGTCGCCGTCAGCTCTGCATCTGCTCCAGGCTGCTGCTCCCTGTCCCCAGATGCCAACGGGCTGCTAGCTCCAGGAAGCCAGCGGCTCCGGTCCTCACAGAGCCTCTACTGCATGCTCTCCCCCCGGGAGCCCAGCACAACCCCAAGGCCCCAGGACGGACCCCCAGCCACACCACTCACTCCCACACTCCACTCCAGCCCTCAGAACGGAGGGGCAGACAGCAGTCCAGCTGGGCCTCCCTCACCCCTGGTGGATGCCTCATCCTGCCTGCCAGATAAGGACAGTTCCTTTGAGGACCTGGAGCAGTTTTTGGCTACACCTGAGAGGTGGGGCCAGGGCCCAGTGGGGCAGCCTGAGCCACAGACCTCAGTGAAGAAGGAGCCCTTGCTGGAGTGTCTGAGGAGCACCGTGAAAGACATACACAATGCTGTTGGTGAGTCACAGGGCTCTAGTACATGAGCTGCTCTGTGTCTGTTAGCCACCAAGCACAGTATGCAGGGGTACTTCTGGGACAGCATGACCCTCTGTCTACCCTCATAGGACCAAGTCTTCAGCCCAGCAGAGCAGGCACTGGTCCACCAATGCCTTCAGAGTGGGTATGGCTAGAGTGGGTGCCCAGGTCTCTTTCTGCTTCTGCTGTGCCCTTGGCTACACAGGAAGACAAGGAGATATGGCCTGTTCACCTCTTGCTTATTTGGGCCCTGGTCCATTCCACTCTCCTATCTGAGGAGGGCCTGCCTGCCAGAGCCTCTGGTCAGTAGATAGTCCTGGCTGTACCCACACCAAGGACTGTCCACATGCAGCCTGCTGGTTTCAGTAGACTCATCCTCAGCTGTCCTGCCTTGGAATCAGTATGAGATCCTTGGGGCTCAGGGTAGCAAGTGGCTTGCAAGTCCCTTCCAGGGATAAAGGCCTCCAGAGTCTTACACATTCCATTGCGGAAGGCCCAGAAGCCCAGGTCTCCTCATGGTGCTGCCTATGTGAAGACTGACCATGTCCCTTGCATGGAATGACTCCTTTGCACACAATTCTAAAGGCCCTCAGGCTCCTGCTGCTGGGAGCAGGTCCTTTCCAGAGAGGGCTGTCCTCCCTTTTCTCCACAGGCCCCTTGGCTACATGTGAGCTGAGTATGTCCCAGCCAGCCCTGGAGGAGGAGAAGCCAGGCACTGGGCTCTGCTCTCAAACTGCCTGACCTGGCTCCAGGCCACATGGCGCAGGATGGGTGGCGTGGCATGAGGCAGGGGAAGAACCAGACAGAGCCCCCCTCCAGTCAGAGCCAGGTCACTGCCTGTAGCTCAGCTGCACCAAGGCTGACTCTAGGCTTAGTATCTCCAGAAGTGGTAACAGGTGAGGGGCCTGTCTGGACATCCCTAACTCTGCTTCTGGCAGACAGACTGCTCTCAATGACCCTTCTGGCCTTTGAAAGTCTGAACACAGCTGCCTCCAAGGACCGCTGCCTGGCATGCATCGAGGAGTCCTTCTTCTCCCCTCTGTGGCCCCTGCTGTTGGCCCTCTACAGGTACAGCCCCAGCCCAGCTGGCCACCCCCATGACCTGGTGTCTTCTGCCCACCCCCCAAGGGCCTGTCCTGGGCACTTGGATGCTGTGTGCTGACTCCTTGTGCTCCAAGGCCATCTCAAGTGTTTCTGGTTTGCAAGTGGGGTCATGCCCACCACTCATGATTGGAGTCTTGAGGCTGTTTGCTCAGCTACATGGCCAGCTCTCCCCAGGACTGAGTTCCAGGGACCCTCCCAGCCACAGCCTGCCTATCTTGGGGCCACAGCCCTGGGATGGCTAAGCCCAGTCTTTCTGCCCCAGGAGTGTGCACCGCACCCGGGAAGCCGCCCTGAGCAGGAACATGGAGCTGTACAGAAATGCGCCCCCCAGGGCTCTTGGCATCCCCACCAGGCTCCTCCCCCGGGACCCTGAGGCCAAGGGGTCCGCCACCTACCCCTACTGCACTGCAGCCCAGGAGCTGTGCCTGCTGGTCCTGGAGAGCTGCCCCCAGAAGAAGCTGGAGTGTATTGGTGCGGGAAGGTCTGGGAGGCAGGAGGTGGGGAGGTGGTCAGGTGGTCATATCAGGCGGTTGCCCTTCCGCTGTACCACAGGCCTGTCTGTGGTCAAACATAGGAGGCACAACCCCTGGGGGCAGGATGCAGCTCTTTCCAGCCCTGTGGGGGGTGGGGTAGGGATGAGAGGACAGCACAGGAGCTGCCCAGGCCCCACCCCAGGCCCTCGGGCCTCCTGTCCTGCCACCCCCCGCCCCTGAAGCCACATTTCCATGCCACCTATGCCACAGTGCGGACCCTGCGTGTCATCTGTGTCTGTGCAGAAGACTACTGCCGTGCCCGAGAGGCCAGGCCTGAAGCTGGACCCCAGCCCCCCACCACTGCCATGTGAGTTCAGGACAGCAGGCTGGGCACTTCAAGGGAGGGCAGTGGTGTCTGTGTCTCGCCCTCAGCAGCTTGATTAGAACCACCCCATGCTGCCCTGGACCCCTGTGGCACTGCCTCTGTTAGTGTCACCAGAGTTTGTCACCTCAGAGCACAACCCATTCCTGCCAAGGACCCTGAGCTCACAGAGGGCAAGCGGTGGGGCTACTGCCCCTAGAAATGTGACTCCAGCCCATCTGGACAGGGATGCTGCTATTGTGCCCTCTAGTTGGCCAAGGCTTCTTAGGGATCAGGGCCCCTGCCATTCTGGTGTAACTGAGGCTGCTCTTTCCAGAGGCACCTGGGGGGAGCAGGGAAGGCACTGGGCCCCTTCCCTTCCCTCCCAGCAGGGGTCTCCAGCAGGGGCACGTGGAGATGGGGCTAGTTCTCTCTGCCCAAGTCCTTGCAGCCTGGGGCTCTGAAGTGTCAGATCCTGCCTCAAACTCCCCTGGACTCAGCTGTGGTCAGCAACCTTCTTACCTGGACCAGTGTCTCCCTCCATCCCTCCATGAGCTCTGCCATGTGTTCCTTGGCCCCAGGGACACCTGTCACTACAGGTGGAGGGACTGTGACCCTGCCCTGCTCCTAGAGCCCCACAGGTAGAGGTCAGAGCTGACATGAGGCCAGCAGTGAGGTGCTCCACCCAAGGGGACAGCACATGCTATCCACCCACCCCAAGGTCAGGTTGCAATTCAGCCAGCACAGGGTGTGGTGGGAAGGGACCCACTAGGCTGGCCTGGCTCCTCCAGTTCCTTCACCCATTTTATAAGAGTTCTCAGGCTAAAAGTATTTACAAGTCTTACCCTGGGCTCAGGTTGGCCCCATCTGTGGAGCCAGTGGGGAGTTGTCATGTTTCTGTAAGTGGCAGGACTGTGAACAGGTACAATAGGTAGACAGGGCCTCCCTCAACTGCAGGGAAGGAGTCAGACCCAAGCTGCAGCCTCAGAACCTGGCTACCTCCTTGCACCTCTGTCCCCCACTCCCAGAAGCTGCTGGGTTCTTTGCACTTACTGGGCATCATATGCATCCCACTGGTGCCCCTAGACCTCTCCTGCCACAGGTCTGGAGGGGACATAGGGTAAAGCTGAGTGATCTGTGACCTCAGACTCCTGCCCCCAGGTTCCTAAAGTCTGGGAGATGGCAGCCAACTGGAGAAGCCAAAGGGCTGTGAGGTGTCCAGCCCTCAGGGCTCCCATTGGCTCCTGGGCATTGCCAGGGTCTGGGGGCCACCTGTACCACTGGTGGATGGGAGGGTGCAGGGACTGCAGGGGGCCAATGAGCTGCCCCTTGGACCTCGGCCCCTGGCCGCTGTGCCTCTGCCCAGCAGTGGTGCCGATGACCTGCTACCCATCCTGGCCTTTGTGGTGCTGAGAAGTGGCCTCCCCCAGCTGGTGTCAGAGTGTGCAGCCCTGGAGGAGTTCACCCATGAGGGGTAGGACCTGGGGGCTGGACATGGGCTCCCCAGGGTGGTGGTGTCTGTGGGAAGAGCTGGGGACAGAGCAGCTGTGTCCACCACGGGACCTTACTCCCATACTTAACACCAGTACAGGGACAGACTAGGAGCTACTGAACCAGGCTGGCACCCCCACCATGGTCTCTGGGCAGCCCTCTGGGGTACATCTGTGCCCAGGGTGCTAACCCCAATGCGTCACTCACCCCTTGCTCAGCAAACCCTGGAGAGAGGGGTGGCCCCCGAGGAGCATCTGCCCACAGAAAGGCGGCTGAAGCTCCAGCGCCATCCTTTGGTTCCCGCCATCCCAGGACAAGGACAGGTGATAGGGAAAAGCCTCCCTCGCCCAGCCTGAAAGCACCAGGTCTGGCTACTTTAGCACCCAGACCTACCTTGAAAGAGCAGGTGCAGCCCTCAAGAACTCTGGGGCATCCTCTGTCCCCTCCAGTGACACATGCCCTGGGGCCTGCCTCTTCACAGGTACCTGATAGGAGAGGAGGGGTACTGCCTGACTTCGCTGCAGAGTGCCCTGAGCTACGTGGAGCTGCTGCCCCGGGGGGCCCTGGGCAAGTAGTGGAAGCCAGACCCCAGAGACCCAAAGGAACCACGAGGCCTGCTTAAGACCTCACAGGAGCCTCCATACTGCTCTGCACACCTGGTGCTGGGGCATTGGGGATAAGGGAGCAGCCAGCTGTGGTGGGACCTTCTAGCCCTTGTCCCCTTCTGAACCCCATATCTGCCCCTAGAGGCCTGGGGCAGTGCTTCTTCTCCCAGCAGGAGGGGACACACCAGCTCCCTGTACCAGGCCCTTCTCTGTCCTGTGCCACCCTCTGAGGGGCCCTGTAAAGGAAGCTGTAGCTGTTACTCCCCAAGGGCTGCCACACCCCTAAGAGCCTCAACAGTGCTGCAGCTCAGCAGGGAGAATGGCTGCCCAGCCTCTTCTCATGGACAGTGTGCCATCTGTAGTATCAGTGCAGAGATGGGGCTGGGGGCCTGGCCAGGGGCAGATAGTGGTTTGGTTTCACTCTCCTTGGGCTCCTTGGGACAGCTAGCATTCATTGGAGCCAGTTTCTTATGAGAGTTGAGAATCAGAATCTGCCCCATCCCAGGCCTGGGTGCAGGTGGCCTGAGGCTATGCTCTTTGTTTATTGGGCAGTGACCTTCCTGCTTACCTCTGTTGGCCCAGATATCTCTGCCCCCTGTCAGGCTCTGAGAGCTGCTCTGGACCAGGATGTTCCCTGCCCCTATCTTACCATGGTGGTGAGCAGTGGACATTCTGGTGCCCTGGCCAACTCCCACGGCTATACAGCCTCTCCCAGGTCAGTGTGAGCCCAGGGATCAGCCCCCCTGACTGTTACATGCCCCATGCTGCCACCATCCCGGCCTACAATAAAGAGGTCCCTCTGTCTGAATCCATGTGGCTTGCTTAGGCCTCACTCACTGGCTGCCAGGGTTCCAGGCTCAGGAAGTACAGCGCCCTCTGCTGACCCCACAGACCACGGAGGACAGGTACCAAGGAGCCACAGCCCCTTGGTAACCCCACAACAGCATCCTGGGGCTGCTCCTGGCCAAGGCATTGGCATTAGGCAGGGCCAGAGGTCAGCACTGTAGCCCTGATTCTGGAGCACCCCCTGAAGGCCTCTCTGGAGCCATCATCCCACATGCAGACGAGTGACTGTAATCTGACACACAGGGACACAGAAGTGAGTGTCCTGAGATGGTAGTGCACTCCCCATGGAGACACACAGGAAGGGCTGTACTTACACATTGTGAGGATGCACACACACACCCCTTGGTGGCAGGCAGCTGTGGCCCTAGAGAAAAGGAGGTAGCTGCTAATAAGCATGGGTAGCATCTGCCAGGAAGACCACCTGCCTCTCCAGATAAGGAAGGACCCCCGGCAACGTGGAGAGGCAAACCTCAGGGTGCTGAGGGCCTCTCTTAGGAGTGGGCAGTCGATCTGTGTGGAGGATTTGGGGAAAGCATGGTACCGAGTAGTGGCAGTGGCGTTCACTGGAAGCTCTGAGTTCCAGACCTCATGAAGGTGATAATTTGTTCACCTTGCACAAAGAAGCAGGTAAAACCTCCAGGCGAATGACAGAGCTGATCTGAGCCCTACAGGCTGGCTGCAGAGGACAGCCTGCTGACTCTACGTGAGGTGCCTGGGAACCATGAACCCAGGAGCAAGCACAGGCCCCTGGCACTGGGTATCTGTCCTCAGGCACCTTGGAGGGATGGGAATAGGCACTCCCAGCAGCCCCTTGCATAGCACCAGGAATGGACAGGCTGATACCCACCTCCCCTGCAACACTCTCAGAGCTTTCTACTTGCTGCTAAGGTACAAACTCACAGCCCAGCCAACTTTGGTTCCTGGCGCTCTTCTGACTCCAAGAGGCTCATCACCAGTCCAGGCTTGTGGTCCTGCGAAGTGCAAGGTCTTTAGTCCCCAGGGTATGGATGAGAGTCCCTGGCAGCTTCGGAGCTTCATGGGGTATTCGTGTTCCTGCTGCAGGCCTCAGCTCAGACATCCAGAAGTAGATTGTCAAAGAACAGTGGAGCATGGGCTATGTGTTAAGCAAGTCCTGGTGTCAGGAGCACTTGCTGACTTTGACTCAGACCACACCTGCAACACCAAGCCTGGGAAGGCTGAGGCAGCTGGAGCCTGAGCCGGCTCAGCTCCTTGGCACCAAGATGAGACACCTTATGTTCAGGTTTTGCTCCTTCGTTTTATTTTTTTTAACTGAATTGTACTTTAGTCATTTATATTTACTCCTGAAAATTCAGGAATCTAAAATTAATATTCTTGCCTGTGAGTTGTGCCTATTTATTTTTGGTGCTTGGGATTGAATCCAGGGCCTTGCAGATGTCAGGCAAGTGCTCCACCACTAAGTTGCACCCTCAGCCCCTTTTTTATATTTTTCTTAAGACAGGGTCTCATTAAGTTGCACAGACTGCCTCTCACCTTGAATTTGCAATCTTCCTGCCTCAGCCTCCAGAGTAGCTGGGATTACAGGTGTGCACCATGGCATTTGGCTGCCTGTGAGCTTTTTTTCCCCCCCCCCCTTCGTACTCAGGGATTGAACCCAGGGCCATGCACATATCCTGCAAGTATTCTACACTGGGCTGAACCTCATGCCCATTTTTTCACTCTTTGAGGCAGGGTCTTGATAGTTACTCAGGCTCCCTCTGGCTTCAAACTAATGATCCTCCTGCCTCAGCCTCCCAAATCACTATCATTACAGATTACAGGAATGCACAACAGTACCCAGCTCTGTTTTCTTCTCTTTTTCTTTTTCTTTTTTCTTTGTGTGTGTGTGGTACTGGGGAGCTGAACCCAGGGACTTTGCAAGTGCTTTGCCACTCAGAGATGCCCCCAGCCCACCTCTTTAGCTTTTTTTTTTTTTTTAATCTTGAGATAGGATCTCCCTAAATTACAGGCTGCCTTTGGCCTTGAACTTGCGCTCCTCCTGCTTCCGTCTCCCATGGTGTATAACTGTCAAGAGTGCGGCTTCTGGGATGCTTTTGTTTCTTGTACTTTTTTTTTTTTTTTTAATTATGTGTGTTCCACTGAACTTTCTCCAACTCATGTACTAGCCAGGATGGACTTTCTGGAAAGACTTCAGTTGAACTGGAACAAAAATTATGATAGCTTTCTGACCACCACCAACTTCACTTTCTTTGGCTGTTTGGGTGTTGAGCTCCTGCAGCTGGGCCTTGAGATCTGAATTCATCTCAGGCTCAAGCAGCATCTGGGAGATGATACCCAGCTCAAACTCCAGCTTCTCATCATTGGGCTTCAATGTTGGGGCTGAATCTGGCTGTGTCCTTGTAGAGTGCCAGCTTAAGAAGAAGCCTGGCTCTTGTTACAGCTCATTACATCCCAATGGCAGAAAGAAAGAGCTTGCTGTGTGACTGTGGGCTAGTCCTTCAGTCTTTCTGACAAGAATCTTCCAATTGAAAATCCTGCAAATCAAGAAAAAAGCACATGCCACAATCATAAAAACAGCAACAAGTACAGTCTATAGATAGAGGAGGAAATAACACCAGCTAGGCAAGGGAGGGCTGGGGGTTTAGCTCAATGGGTAGAGCACCACTCCATACTTCCCAAGGACCCAGGTTTGAACCCCAGCACCATAAGTGTGGGAGAATGGACCCAGCAACATCCCATAAACGAGCCACTGAAATCCCTATCCAGCACCTACCAACCACCCCAAAGGGGTGCACTACATTTATTTTGGGAGCTGGGGTTTAGCTTACTTGGTAGAGCACTGCTTTGCATTTCCTGAGGACCCAGGTTCAATCCCTTGTTGTTAGGTGCAGTCAAGTCAGGTCCAACTCATAGGGACCCTTATAAGGTTTTTAATGGCTGATTGTTCAGGATTGCCTCAGGAGTGGATTGCTGAGTCCTCCCATTTTTGTGGTGCTGGGAATTGAACTTGGGACCTCAGAGACTGTAGAGCAGTGCTCTACCAACTGAGCTAAATCCTAGCCCCGTTCAATCCCTAGCACTGCAAAAATGGGAGGAGGATGTGGCATTCCACTCTCAAAAACAATCAGTGATGATGAGTCAGTATGTTTTATTTTTTGATGCCTGCAGCCATACCACTGTGGCATCCGATCCATCAGATCTTGGAAGCTAAGCAGGGTTGGGCCTGGTTGGTACTTGGATGGGAGGCCGCCTGGGAGCACCAGGTGCTGTAGGCTTTGGAGAGGTACCTGGCAACCCACTCCTAAAAAACAATCAGCCATTGAAAACTCTATGAATAGCAGAGAAGCACTAACAATACTGTTTCACCTATTATACATAGGGTTGCTATGAGTTGGACACCAACTTGACAGCACCCAACAACAAACAAGGGGAGGGAAGTGATGCTTGCTATGATCCCAGCTTTTGGGGAGCTGAGGCAGAAGAATTGAGAGCTTAAGGCCACCCTTGGCTACTAGGTGAGATCTTGTCTCAAAAAGCAAAACAAAAACAACAAAAGAAGCCCAACTACCCACCCATTAACCAGAAGAAGAAGGGTTCAGAATCACAATCACAACTAAGAAATGCAAATTAAAATAACAAGCTACAACATCATACCTATTGGAACGTACTAGAATAGGGAGACGTTTAGGAAGCTGGACTAGGATGAATATAGTGGTATGTGCAGAGGACACAGCTGTGGGGTGGACTGGGCAACTGATGGTCCTGGGCAAAGTAAATATACATGGACCCTCTAACCTAGCAAGTCTCCCCAAGGTTCACAGGAGGACATGCAGAGTACAGAGGGATGGTATAGCATCCACCCTAGAAGGGAGAGCAGGGAAGGCAGTATGGACAATGCATGTCCCCAATGGCCACAGCTGTCAAACCAACCAACCAACATACTGGCTCAAATTTTAAGTCAAGCTCTGTTCCTGTGGCTTCCAATATAGGTAGGGCTCATGGGGGGACAGCTTCTAGGCTGGGGTGACCCAATGGTGAGGCATTGGGTCTTTCTGAAGATCTGCCCATATGTCTGAGGTTGATGCTGGTGGTTGGCTGGGACCTCAGTCAGGGCCATCAGCCATGAGGCCTGTGTGAGTGTCCTGTGGCCACTGTAACAAAATGCTACAGGATGGAGGTGCTTCAAGCAATGGAAATTCACTCTCACAGTTTTGGAGGTTGGAAATCTGAAATCCAGGTGTCAGCAGGGTGCCTCCCTCTGGAGGGTCTAATTGACTCCAAGTGGCTTCATCCTTGGCCTTCATCAGCTTAGAGCTCTGTCATTCTCATCCCTGCCTCTTCTTCATAGAGCCTCTGCCTTGTATGTCTGTGTTTAAAACTCTCAGGAAGATACCAGTTAGCCAGGTGCCATGGCGCATGCCTGTAATCCCAGTGACTGGAGAGGCAGAGGCAGGAGTATTGCAGGTTCTAGGTCAGAGACAGCCCATGCAATTTAGCAAGACCCTGCCTCAATGTAAATAAGAGGGGCTGTTTTTTGCAGCTCAGTGTTAGAGCACTTGCTTAGCATGTGTGAGGCCCTGGGTTCAACCCATAATTAAAAAAAGAAAAAAGTAAGATAAGAAAAAACAAGAAAAAATCACATTGGATTAGGGCCCATCCTAATGCAGAATAACCTCATTTGTTTCGTGTATGTGTGGTATTGGGGGGCTGAACCCAAGGCCCTGTGCATACTCTACAAGGACTCTAGCACTAAGCTGCACCCCCAGCCTCTTTTTTTATTTTTAAATTGAGACAGTTTCTTGGTAAATTATGCAGGTTGCCTCCCCTGCCTCCATCTCCTGAGATGCTGGGATTACAAGCATGAGCCATGGTGCCCAGCTCAGAATAACCTCATTTTAACTACAGCCAGAAAAGCCCCTTTACAAAAATTCATGTCCATGGGTGGACATCACTCAGCCCAGTATAAGGCCTCTCCATGTAGTTGCTAGCTCCTGGACCACAGCACAGCAGCTGGGGTCCAGGACCAAATATCTTGGAACAAGAAGACAAGGGCATAGCATCTCTACCAGCTAGTCTTGGAAGTCACACAATGTATTATGAGTGGAGGCAAGCCCCTAAACCCACCAAGTTCAAAGTGATGCTTGCTGGACCACTAGCAGATGGAGAAATTGGTGTCAGAAACTAAGGAGAGTGGTCCTCTGCAGGAGAAGAAAATGAAGGTAGGTGAAGATGTATGGAGTCCCCTTAGAGTTGATGTGGCCCCACGGGTGGCACTTAGCAGACAGGTCATGTTAAGGTAGCACTAAGCAAAAGATTTGTGCTCAGTGGTAGCCAGCAAAATGCCTCGGGGAGATCTGCCTACTTGATTACAATATTTAAAAAGTCTCCTCGGAAACATGCAAACAACCAGATGAAAATTCTAGACCTCACCTTTCCCTGAAACATGTCCCATGTCACCAACCTTGGATTTTGGTTTTAGTGGCTTGGAGAGGTGAGGAGCAGATCCTGCCCAAGAAGGGGTCCCCATGAAGTTGTGGCCAGGTGGATCCACACCCCAAGGGTTCCCCAGAGGACATTCTCAAGGACTGGGGATTTAGAAGTGTGGACCAAGACGCAGAGCCTGTGGAAGCCGACTTCGAGATCACACCCCTCACCCTGAGGTTGCTATTCTAAACTCCACTGAAATACACGTCCTTTAAGCCTACTGTGAGGTCCCCTTGTTCCCCTCACCCCACGAGTCCTGCCCAACCAGAAGATACCCCTGCTCCAGCCAAGGTAGGCCCTATCTGTAGCGGACCTTTCCACGCTCGGCCAATCCCTGCCAGGTAATACGGAAGGACCTGCTCCGTGGGGGTGCTGCTGGCACAATTCCACAGGGACATTTATTGAGCGCCCTCTGTGTACTCGAAGCCCTTGCCCCTGGGATAGGCGGTGAAGACTTCAGTCCAGTGGGAAGACAGGCGACATGGTGACAAGGGGGTCAAAGAGGAGCTTCAAGTGGAGCCACCGCGCTCTTACCCAGCCTGGGCCAGTCCCCGCCCCGCGAGGGCTCGCACGGCCATGCCCTCAACCAGGCCCCGTCCACGAGAGGCGGGAAGGCGGTGCCTAGCACAAGCCACGCCCCCTACATCACGACCAAGGCGTAGGGGCGGAGCCGAGGCCGGGCGGAAGCGCGCGGCTGGGGGAGGTCCAGGTTGAGCGGTGGTAGCTCCGACAGTCCTGAGGACCGACAGGTACCGCCGTCACCCACGGGGTCTGGAGCACGATCCGGTGGGGAAGGGGCTTGCTCTCCGGTCGGGAGGGGAAGTGTCGTCGGTGCAGGGGGCGCACGGCTGGCGGGGCCGAGGTCCCCGGGGACGGTGGAGGCTATTGAAACGGGAGGCCGCGGGCCGGAGCGGGTGCCTGTGGGCGCCGCGCGGGGTGGCTCGGCTGGCTGCCCGGCTCTCTGGGCCGGAGGGGTCCTGCAGGTGCAGGGCGGAGGCTTTGTAGTTGTGCTGCTGGCCGGCAGGCCGCCTAGGCTCTTGACACCCTCCCCCGCCGCCAGGATGGGCAACAGCTCGCTGTCCGAGGACTACCGCCTGTGCCTGGAGCGCGAGCTGCGGCGGGGCCGCGCGGGCGTGTGCGGGGACCCCTCGCTGCGTGCCGTGCTCTGGCAGATCCTGGTGGAGGACTTCGACCTGCACGGGGCGCTGCAGGACGACGCGCTGGCGCTGCTCACTGACGGCCTGTGGGGCCGCGCCGACCTGGCGCCCGCACTGCGCGACCTGGCCCGCGCCTTCGAGCTCCTGGAGCTGGCCGCCGTGCACCTGTACCTGCTGCCCTGGCGGAAAGAGTTCACCACCATCAAGGTAGGGCGCCGGCACAGCCCGCTGCTGTCACTGCCCAGGCTGCTGGGACCAGTCTTCGCTTCGGCGAGGGGTTTCAGGTGTGGACCTCGCAGGTGCTGGGGGTGGTGGGAGTGTTGAAGTTCCCCTGGGCCCTCCCAGCGCTGGGAACACGGGGCGAGCGCAGGGCAGGCCGCGGCGCCTGCCGACGAGGGGACCCCGGTCCTTAAAGCTTGCACCCACTGTCCTCCTCCAAGTGGCTTTGCGGCCCTAGTTGCCATGGAAACCCTGGGATACACGAACAGAGGCCCTTGAGGTCCCACCGTCCCCTCGATCCCTCCAGGACGTGGGCTGACCCCATGTGGAAGAGGGCGCGGAGCCTGGGAGGAGAACCGCGGATGCGGAGCTGGGCGCGGACCTAGCTCCCGCCTGGGCTCCCCGGCCCCCTAAGTAAGGCGCCCGCCCGCTGGAGGGGGCAGGGCATCTGGGCGCGCCCAGCGATTCGGAGTGGGAGGGCGATGAAGTCAGCGCGCACGTGGGCGAGGTGAGCCTCCGCCGGTTGCCTGGGCAGCGGCAGCCTCTCTGGAGGAGCGCGGGAGCCTTCTGCTCTCGGCGACCTGCCTGCTGCCTGTGGACGGTTCTAGGGCTTTCATTCATGCTTTCTGGCGGCCAAAGGACAGGTCCGCCAGCCCCACGGGGAACCGACGCAGAGCAGATAGGCCTGCCCTAGCGGTGCTCACAGGCGGCGGGTACGGCTTCCGTTGGGCGTAGAGCTAGCTGTGTGGTTTTTGGCAAGTCACCTGCTCCCTCTGAGCCTGCTTCCTCCTCTGAGAAAGGGATACAAGGACAGTCTGCAGGAGAGGATGAAAAGTCTGGAGCACCTGCTGCAGCTAATGCTCCCTATGGACAGGTGTTGTCTTTCAAAGGGCGCTAAGCACAACAGGGGTCGAGGCATCCCTGAGTTGGAAAACTTGAGGCTCGGGAGAGGCACCGATCATGGTCCTAAGACTTTTCACATATCTTTGTAATTTAGAAAGCACTTTTCCACCTGTTATCCCAGGGTTCTCACCCAGCTAAACGTTAGAACTTCTGGAAAGCTTTAATAGGACTAAGGATATCATTAGAGATAGAGCACTTTCCTAGCTTGTGTAAGACACTGGGTTCAGTTCCTGACAAGGGGAAAAAAATGTTTCAGCCACATGCTGGTATTGCACACTACAAGGAAAAATGAACCAAAAAGCCTGTCCTGGTAAGGAAAGATCTCCAAGACTGTTGTGGGAACATGCTGTATAGTGTTTAAGAGGCTGCTAGTGGGAGGTGGTGACACACACCTGTAAACTGAGGCGGCTGAAGAAAGAGGATCGTGAGCTTGAGGCTATGTAGTGAGACCCTGTCTCAAAAAATTAAGAGCTGGAGATGCAGGTCAGTGGTAGAGTGCTTGCCCAGCACACATAAGGCCCTATATTTGATCCTAAGCACCGAAAAAAGAAGAAAAATAAAGGGAGGGGGAACTAAGGAGGAGCAAATAAGAGTCTGTATTTGCAGAGGTAAACAACCTAGGCAAGCAAGTCCAGAACTGCAAAGCAGTGCATGTCTAGGGATGAGAGGAGGTGGGCTACTGAGTGGACTCCCAGTGTAGGGCTCTTTACTTGGTTCTGAGTCAGCTGAATGACTTAGTTATAATTAAAAAATTTAAAACTGACATGCAGGTCCACCCCAGACCCGTTAGACTGGCCAAGGCCAGGGCAATACTGACTGGATAGGCTACCCCCTGGGGTCTGCTTGGTGAGGGGAATGCTGACCGGGCCCCTCCCTTCCAGACCTTCTCGGGGGGCTACGTGCACGTGCTGAAGGGTGTGCTCTCCGAGGAGCTCCTTATCCGGAGCTTCCAGAAGATGGGCTACGTGCGCAGGGACAACCACCGCCTGATGGTGACCGCCCCGCCCCCTGCCTGCCAGCTGGTGCAGGTGGCCCTGGGCTGCTTCGCGCTTCGGCTGGAGTGTGAGATCCTAGGTGAAGTGCTGGCCCAGCTGGGCACCACCGTGCTGCCAGCTGAGGAGCTGCTGCAGGCACGGAGAGCCAGCGGGGACGTGGCCTCCTGCGTGGCCTGGCTGCAGCAGCGACTAGCCCAGAACAAGGAGCCTCCCCCATTGCCCCCCCGAGGCCCCTCTGCTGCCTATGGGGTCCCACTCGACCTATACAGGGACCTGCAAGAGGACGAAGGCTCAGAGGCGGCCAGCCTGTATGGGGAGCCCTCGCCAAGTTCTGACTCACCCTCCATGGAACTTGCCTACAAGCCACCATTCTGGGAGCAGAGTGCCAAACTATGGGGCCCTGCAGGCCAGGCCTGGGAGCCCCCACCAGACGACCAGCCTCGGGGAAGCAGCCCACCCTGTGGGGCCCTGGAAGAGGAGCTGGCACCTGAGCCCTCTGCTTTCTCCTTCCTCTCCCTACGCCGTGAGTTGAGTCGGCCTGGAGATCTGGCTGCTCCTGAGGCCCCTGGGCAGGCCAGCCCCCGGCATGTGCGAGTGGAGGGAATATCGGCCTCAGCTGTTGGGCCTGCCCCTGAGCCCCTGGGTTACCAGGCACACAGCTGCCTGGCCCCTGGTGCCCTGCCCACCCTCTGCTGTGACACATGCCGACAGCTACATGCCACCCATTGTGCTGTCCTACCAGCCTGCCATCCGGGTCACTCACTGCGTGCCCTGCTCAGTGACACCCAGAGACGTCTGTGGCTGCAGCGGGCACAGGTGGACACACTGCTCTATGACGGCTCTGGGGCTCATCCCTAGGCCCAGCTGAAACCCAGATCAAGGGTTTCCATTAGTTTCCCATGGTGCTTTTCTTGGGGAGGGACCTGGGCCACGGGCTGCCCTGGCCCTCCAGTCCAGTGAAAAGGGGCAGAGAGCTTTATGGAAGCTCCTGCCTGGCCTCAGGCCTCTGCCCTGGACCAACAGGTCCCTGTGCACATATCCTAATGTGCTACATAAAGGGGTCCAGCCTTTGTCCATGTCTTAGAGCCCAAATCTGACCCAAGGAGGACCCCTGACTCCCTTAGAAGCCTACCAACTACCTGTAGCTTCCAACCCACTCCTTGCTGTGTGTGGCTCAGCACACACTGCCACCCCTGCATGTCTGGGAGGGGGTCCCCATGCAGGGGCTTTCTCAAGGCCACAGGTGCCCCATGAGGCACCGAGCCCCACTCGGGCCACTCGAAGCTCTTCCAGGGTATGGCTGAGCTGGCTGTGCGTACCCAGGGCTTCTGCTCTGGTGTCATGGCCAAGAGGGGTCCAAGGTGCAGAGACCAGGCAGCAAGAGCCCAGCAGGCCCTGGTGGCCTCCTACCTCGAGAGGGGAGTTCATTCCACATCCAGCCAGGAGAAGAGTGTTGTAGGTGGCCAGGTGGGTGGCAGTGTTCATGGTGTACCACATGGCTGCTGCCCAAGACAGGACAGTAGAGAACAACTATGGAGGGAGAAGCTACCACCTCTTCCCTTGAGGCAGCCCAGGCCTCCCTCTGGCTGCTCTGCATCCCCTCCTCACAGCCCCCCTGGCTGTGCCCGCTCCCTTGCGCCATCCCACCTCCTCCCCAGGACGGTCAGTGTCACATGTGTCAGCACCCCACAGTACATTAAAAGATGGTGAAACGTCTGTCAGGAAGGCTTTTATCTCTTCATGCCCAGGATGTGAAACCACCGCTTTGCTCCCAGGGCCCGAGAGCCATACACACTCGCCAGAGCTTATATTTCGGGAATCTCAGGGATATGCCCTGACATGGCCCCACCCATACCTGGCCTCTTCTTCCTGCCTCGAGTCATGGCCTATCTGTGCCCTCAGCAGCTGCTGGTGACCCAACAGGAGCAGTGTAACCTTCTGGGGCTGGCTCATCCCTGACCAGCACCTAGCCTTGGTCCAGGGCCCCAGGAGTCAGGCCAGCAGACATTTGGCACTAGTGCTTCGTCCCTGAGGCAGCCTCCCCACCAGATATGGGCACCAGATGTTGCCAAAGGAACTGGCCCCTCTTGGGTGCTCCAGCCTGGGGCCCCCACCCTGCATCACCCTGTCCACAGTTTCTGGGCATAGAGGAAAGAACAGTGGGGAGCTGGCAGAGGAGCAGGATGGTCAGGTGGGAGGGCCAGGTGCACAAGCTGGATTCCAAGGCATCCCAAGAGCCCCAGCCCAGCCTATGGGGCCCTCCTGGTCCATCACTGATGGAGGCCCAGGTGAGTGTGTGTGGTGTGTGCTGGGCCCACTGTCAGGGCTTGCACCTCTTGCTCTGGCCCTCAGAGGTCACCTGGGCAGCTCGCTTGTTGCGGTGGTGGGGAAAGGTAGGCATCAGCTCCGGCTCACAGGCTGTGGGAGGACAGCAACTCAGTGCTCGGCTGAGAGGGTGGGAGAGTTCCCAGGCAGGCCAGGGGAGGGCAGTCATGTGCTTTGGGTCTGGACTTGGCTGCCCCTAGGCCTACCTTGGGGTGCTGTAGGCCTCTCTCTGCTCCCTCCTCCTCCTCCATAGAGGGTCTGCAGAGCCTGGGCAGGGAGCCCACCCCGCATGCACTGGCTAAGCCACCAAAAGCTGGGCCCAAGGGTGTCTGGGCAACTCACGAAGGGGCTTCTCCTTGAAGTAGGAGCTCTCCAGGCAGTCCCCGGCAGTTGCCCTGTAGAAAGATGGCCTATTAATGGGACTTTGGCCTCAGTGAGGTCTGTTTCCCTCACACCCCAGTCCAGCTCAGCAGCCTCTAGTTCAACTTCAAACAGAAAGGTGTATGGTAAATAGGGGCTTGGAGCCCAGACACCAGGGGGAGTATCAGAGTGGACTCTGTGACCTGGGGAACCTTCTGACCGGGTGCCTGGCCTGTGGGTGTCTGTGTATGTGTCTGGGAAAGGAGTACCTGTGACCTATGTTCTGAGAAACCATCTTTAAGGGATCCCAGTTGGGCAGTGGTAGGGCACTTGCCCAAAATGCACAAGGCGCTGGGTTCAATCCCCAGCACTGCAATGAATAAAGGGTTTGAGTGTAAAGTGTCCCTCCACCCCTGCACAGAGGTCAGAGCCTGTGTGTCCTGAGAGGCATGGCCCACAGAGCTGTCTGTACCTTTTCTTAGGGTCATACATGAAGAGGAAATTCAGCAGGCGCAATCCAGCCTCCGAGAGCCATGGGAACTTGTGCTTGAGATTGTTGTAGGGCTGTTTCCTCAGGCTGTACTGGCCAGCGAGTGGCAGCTTAGAAAAGCCCTGCAGGAAGCAGGGGCTGAAGCCTCAGGGGGCCAGGCATGGGTCGGGGTTGGGGGCTGCCTGGGGCACCCACCGGCCAGATGTTCTCACTGGGTGTCCCCAGCAGCTGTACAATCAGGTCGATCTGGTGGATCTCAGAAGTGCCAGGGAGAAGGGGCTTGTGGGCCAGCAGCTCAGCCAGGATACAGCCCACTGCCCTGCAAACAGAGCACCAGACCTCTGCTGAGCACCCTATGCTCCACACCCAGGGAGGATGGCAAGTGACTGCAAGGCTCCCCACCACACTGTTGTGGCACAAGGGCAGGTCTGCTGCCTGCAAACCTCAGTGCCAGAGGCCTGGAAGCAATTGCGCTGCATTTGCATGCTTCCTTTCTGGTTCCAGGGTCAGGCCCACCTCCCTTAGAGCTAGAGACTGGCAAAGACTCCAGCTCCACTCCTGCTGCTACCCCAGGGCTGAGCTCAGGAACCAAGTGACACCAGGTCCCAGGCGCAGCAGCCTCTTACCACATGTCGATGCTGGTAGTCTGGGTGGTGGTGCCCAGCAGCAGTTCGGGGGCTCGGTACCTGTACACAGAGGCCCGATCTCACTTCTGGCCAGCTCCTCTCCCCCAGCCCAAGCTGAGGGCCCAGGGCAGCCTGAGCAGCAGGGTATTGCTTGAGTGCCCTCTACTCTAAGCCTGAAAGCCCAGGTGAGACACAGTTACAGCTGCCACTGGTGGGGAGTCATGGTATCCTGTGTGTTAGAAGAACTACTGGGTCCTTACCACCAGGCTACGACCAACAGCCCCTTCAGATGGGGCCAGGTGACACATAGCTGAGAACATGTGGGGATCCCAAGGGGTCTGAGGGACTTCAATGTCATGACCTTGACTAAGACGCTGTTCTGCATGCTAAAAACATAACTGGGAGAAAGCCATCCAAGCTAGCCCTCCTTCACTGGGTAAAGCAGCCTTTTCTTCTAAGATGCTTCAGAGCCAGGCTGCATTTTTGGCTGTCTCAGAGCAGGTGGCACCTTGGGTGGACACGGCAGACTTCGTTGGGCCACTGAGCTTGGCTGCCACCCTTAAGCTGGGCAACCCTGGGAAGCTGCGCAGATCCAGCCTTTATGAACGTGCACAGCCCAGGAAAGCGCCAGGACTCTCAGAGCCCATTTGCGGCATCAGCCTCACACCCCCAAAGAGTTCTGCAGCAGGCATACCTGTCCCCTGCAGCCATCACGGTTCTGTGAGACTCACCACAGAGTGACCACCTTGGGAGTCATTGGCTTTACTGGGACACCATAGGCCCTGGCCAGGCCGAAATCCGCTGCAGCAGAGGCAGAGAGGGGAAACAGGACATCACCCAGAGAAGGCCAACTCACTGACATTTGGAGACAAAGCTGGCACCGGCTTCCTGGGGCCAGGAAGATGGACAAGCCAGCTCGTGGCCTTCAGAGTGCTGAAGAACACCAATATCCTGTCTCCAAAGGTGTGCTCATGGAAAGCCACCTCTATAGAGGGAGGGCCAGCACCCTGCACCCACCTGTCTTCACACAGCCCTTGTCAGTCATGAGCAAGTTGGAGACCTTCAGGTCCCTGTGACAGAAGAACAAGGCATCTCAGAAAGCAAGTTCCACAGGGTAATTAGGTCGCTACTGCAGCCCTGACGCTCCTGACATTCTTCCTCGTAGTTGGGGCTTTTAGAAGCATAGGGTAAGCAGCAAAGGCACTGGAAGCAGGGAGCCTAGCACTCTTAGGAACTCTGAGGAAGAGGCAGAGCCAGGCCTGCAGCTTTGCTGGTTCACTCAGTGGCCCCAGTGTAGCCCCATAGCTGGGCCCTCCAGTGGCAGCCAGCTCCACACCTGAGACCATGCTCCAGGCAGGGCTTGGGGTACTCTGTTCCCATGCACCTCCAGGGGAGAGAGTGAACAGGGTTTCTCAGGAACCCTTCCCTGAGAGCGGTGGGAGAACTGCTGGTGTCTGCTCCTCTCCTGGAGGTACGTGGAATGATGCACTTGGGGGACAGGAGTTGGGGAGGTGGGGGGTGACACTTCCCTTTGTCTTTTGGGAACCAGAACTGGCCCTGAGTTGCCCACCACCTGACTACACCTGCATGTCCACTTAGGCACTGCCCCTCCCACCATGAAGACCACACGTGGCCCTGCCCCACAATTCTCCTCTGGCTGCCCCTACCCACCTGTGGATGATGAAGTTCCTGTGCAGATACTGGAGGCCACGGAGTACCTGCAGCACAATGCATTTGACCTGTGTGGCAGGTGAAGCAGTGGTTAGGGAGTCTGAGGTGTCACCCAGCCTGCACATCTACAGGGGTACCTAGGACCAGCCATCACCAGAAGCCTCAGAAGTCTGGTGGTCACTGTATCCTGTGAAGCTGGGAGAGTACTGCAGTCACCTCTCTTTCCCAGTGACCTGACTGACCTGCAGGCTGGGAGAGCCCAGCAGGAGTCCCACAAGGAGTAATCCCACCCCAGTAAGGCGCAGACCCCACATTCCCAGCAGCCATATTCAGTACAATGCTGCTGATCAGGGCCTGTGAAGCACCCTGCACACACCTGGGCCTCAGAGAAGGGCGTGGGCATATTCTCCAGGAGGCTGGCCAGATCCTGCTCACAGTAACCCATCACCAAGAAGATGCTGGAAGGAAGAAAATGGCAAACACATACCACCTCCTTAGTGGGCAAAGAGATCCTCTCCTGGTGCAGGAAGGGTGACCACAGCAGGAGAGAAGCCCACATGGGGAAGGGCTCAACAAAGGCAGAGAACAGGAGAATGCGCACCTCTCCAAGTGGTTCCCCACAACCACCTCCTTCAGCTCCACGATGTTTGGATGGCGAAGGCAGAGGAGCAGTGTGATCTCCCGCAGGCTGCTGATGGGGATGCCTGCAATGAGAAGACTCAGTGAGCTCCAGCCCTGCCACTCTCAGGGATCTATGAACATCCAGAACAAAAAGCTGCCACCATCCCAACTTCAGGAAGAATCAGGCGAGTTCAACACCACCTTTAACCCTTCATTCATAAGGTATAGAGCAGCACCTCTCTGTGCCAATGCTGCGTATGATCGGCCATCCACCATGGTAGATGCAAGGCAGGTGAGGGGGCTGAGCAGGTGTGCAGGATTGGTGTGGAGGTGACAGCTGAGCTAAGATAGAAGGTGAGGTGAACCAGCAGACAGGATGGATAGGAAGAGATGGCGAGAATGCACAGTTCTCCAGGCAGAGGTGGGAAGAACCTGGAAGAGCCTGGGGAGTTGAGGCTCAGACTGGGAGTGACAGGCCAGCCCCCTATAACCACTGTGCAAATCCTCTCGGGAAAGTTGAGTCCTGAGAAAGTCGCAGGTAGTTTGCACCTTTCTACACCCTTGTGTTTTGAGGTTCCAGCTGGGGTGGTCCTGCACCCCTTCCCCGACTCACCATCCTTCTCCTTGTCCATCCGCACCTTCTTTAGGGCAACAATTTCATCTGTCTGAGTGTCTCGGGCCCGATCTAAAATGGATACATCCATGATGGAGTCCCCCCACTACGGCCCTTCCTGCCATACAGGAGTCCCTTCCTGAGTTTCTCAGGCCTCTTTCTCTTCTTGGACAACTTAGTGCCCAGCAATGCTTGGTTCTCCCTCCCTGCAAACAACAACTTTAGCCCAAGACATGAGCTCTCCAGAGGGGTAGGGGTTCCTCATTTGAGCAGGGTAGGAGTAACCAGTTTTGCTCTCTGCACTGACACCTGGCCTCCATCAACTCACATGGTAAAAAGTTCTCTGTGCATTCTCCTTAGCATGTAGACCACTGCTTTGTGTTTGCTTAAACTACATTTTAACATCAAGGAAGGTACTATATCTAGAAAAAATAACCCTTACTTCACGAGACAATGGCTCCACAAAGCATTTTGTTGATTTGTGCAACTTTCAAATATTTGGCAGAATGATTCACGCTGATGGAGCTGTGGCAAGCTCTAGCTGCTTTTGGAAAAAGTGACTCTTGTTGATCTAATAGTTGTCTCCACTCCATGGTTACACCTTTGAGTTACTGACACTGGCAACCTGACACATTTACCCAGACATGGTGTAAAGTTTGTAGAAGTTACACCAGGAATTAAAGTTCCTGCACAAGCCTTTGCCTTGGTTTGAAGCACAGAATATGAACCTTCCAGCCCCAACACAGCTGCCATTGTGGCAACGCCTGTCTCACACTGATCAAGCCTAAAGATATAGCTCCAGGCTCCTCATCTTAGACACTCACACACAATGCCATAGGTGCCCTCGCCGATACGGTTCAGCTTCTCAAACTCCTTCACACTCCGGCATCGTCCCAGCTGAAAGGGGAAGAGGGGAGCTAGTGCAACAACTAAGGATGGGTAGTTTGCACATACTTGACACAAGGAACCTGCACATGTCTTGTTCATCAAACAGAACAGCAACCATAAATTCGGGCTTTTCTGATGAGAAAAGGGGAGGCATAATACTGGACCCATTCTGAATTAAATCCAAAGGTATCCAAACCACTCCCTTCAACCCCAGTCCTGAAATCTGCTATCTAATCACAGCAGCCACCACTTGTGTGTACAAATACCTCTGTGGCAGAGGATCATCTCCAATATACATAGTCACTACTGTGTATGTTAGGAAACACTGCCCAGTGGCATTTGGCCTTGGGATATGAGCAGAGAGACATGTGTGACTTCCAGGTCAAAGGCTAATTGCAGCAGCCCACTTCCTTTTGACCCCTGAGGCAGGCTGGGATGTGGAGGAGGGATAGAAGCAACAAGAGGGAATGCCCTGTCCACTTTGTGGAATACAGCTGCTTATCTAAAATGTTAGAGAGAAATAAAGCCCTGTCTCTCTTGAGCCACAGCATTTTGGCCTCTCTCTGTCCCAATAGAGAGCGTGTACCGTAATATACCTTCCCAGTGTGATGGCCTCGTAGGGGGCCTGTAGGAGCACTTCTCCTCGGATCAAGGAAGTACTTGCAGTAAGGTTGTGATTCTAACAGTCCCAAGCTTCCCCTAACAACCCTGCCCTCGGTCTTGTTACTTTCTGACACCTGCAAGCCAGATCAGCCTGGCTCTCTTCCATGATCCCCCTTAACCTGGCTTCTCACAGGGCCTTATTCCCTGCGCTCCCTGTTCACTCTGAACCTCTGTCCATCATGACCTTGCTTTTTCCCATCCGTGTCCAAATCCTAGCCATATTCTGGTTCAAAAGAAATATTTGCCAGACCTTTTCCAGCTGAATATGACTCCTTTCACTAAAGCCCCTGATATTTTTATGTTTCGAGGAACTGGCCATTGTACACTTCGCATTGCTCTTCTCTTCAACAGCAGAATTCCAATTTACTTCATTAACACAGGTGAACGAAAAACAAGGACCAGCAGAGGACTCGGGTGTAGCTCCTGCTGCCCACCTGGCCACAATTTGTTAATGATTCGCACTGGGCACGTGGCTTGGTCTCTCGAGGCACCATCAACCCAGCTGCTTCAAACCTTTCCTTGCACGAACTGTCTACCAACGTAAAAATCACGGCGCCCTCGCGACCGCCTTTCTCATCATACAAAAGGGCAATAGAGCTCGCGGCTCCGGTATAGCCGCCAGCGCCTCTCCCGCGCTCAGCCTCGCTCCGCGACAGCTGCGCGCGAGGACCGCCCCTCCCGAGGGGCTGCACGACAGCCCGGGCGCCCCCGAGGCCGGTCAACCGCTGGCGTCCCGCCGCGGGGAACTCTGGGACCATCGTTCCCGCCCGAGCCGGAAGTGGCAGCGCGACACCCGGAGTCTCAGAGCGCTTTCACCCAGCCCTGCGCCCGCGCCACCCAGGGACCCCATCGCACCCTGTGTTCTGCAGGCACCGTGAAGAAGCCTTCCTTACGGATGCACTTCAGACGGATCTGCTCAGACTCCGGCTCCGGCTCCGCCATGCGCCGCACCCGTCTCCCGCGTGCGCAGGCCGTCCCTCCGCGCAGGCGCGTAACTTTCTTCCGGGTTTCCAGTGCTCAGCAACGGTTACCAAGGGCACCTCCAGCGGACCTCGGCTCCTAGGCTCCGCCCTCACAGCCAGGCTCGGCCGGGTTTCTTCGTCTGGAGCCGGCACCCGACCGGCCCGGTGGGAGGGCGCGGGCGCGGTTGTGGGTGCGGGGCCAGGCCTGGGCCCTGAGCGTGCTCTGCGTTGGCACGTGGGGGTTGAGTGGTCCCCGAAGGAAAGCACGTCCCCGAGGTACGAGCGGCGGCAGCCCCGCCGCGGACACCGACAGGCGCCCGGCAGACACTCGGGGGCCGCCGGGCGCCGCCCACCCTCCACTCCCGGCGGGGAAGTGGCGCTGCACAGCCGTCAGGCCCCTAGCTGCGCCGCCGCCCCGGCCTGTGCTGCGTGGGCCCCGTCCACCTCTGGCCCAGCCCTGGAAGGAAGGAAGGAGTCGGGTGGAATGTTCCCGAAGCGCCCTGGTGCGAGGCTCAGGGTCCGGGCGGCGTGGTTCCTGTGTGGCCTCCCTGTTGAAATCCAGCTGAGGTAGCAGAGCTGAAACCACTGCCCAAGGCCAAAGCTCAGACTGGGTTTGAGAAAGAACCTGCCCTTCATGCTTCTGGTTTAAACTGTCAGTTGCAGAGGTCGGCAATAGTCCCAATGCATTTAGATTTCTTTGTGTGTGTGTGTGTGGTACTGGGGTTTAATCTCAGGATCTCACGCATGCTTTGCAAGCGCTCTAACACTGCGCTGCACCACCACCTCCAAATTTACATTTTATTTTGAGACAGGGTCTTACTAAATTACACAGATTGCCTCTGGCCTTGAACTTGTGGTCCTGCCTCCATCGTGTAGGCTTGCTTTTAGCTCTTCCAAGTTTAGGATTGAAGCTAGGGACAGAAGGCAGCCCCTGAAAGCAGCCTCTGTAGGAAAAAGGTATTGAAAATGGCTCCTGTTGCAGCTCGTGGTGGCTCATGCCTGTAATCCCAGTGACACGGAGGCAGGAGGATCACAAGTTCAAGACCAGAGATAGCCTGCGAAATTTAGTGAGACTTGGTGAGTCTCAACACAAAAATTAAAAAAATGAACTGTGACTGCAGCTCAGTGGTACAGGACTTGCAAAGCATGCAAGCACAGGCCCTGGGTTCAACCCCCTGGTACCACACACACACACACACACACACACACACACACACACACACACACACCAAAAAAAAAAAAAAAGAAAGAAAGGAAAAGAAAAGGAAGGAAGGAGGGAGGGAAGAAGGAAGGAGGCTCCTGCCTTTTCGCAATGGTGAAGCTTCATGCATCTCTGAGGACATTGGAAGGACATTTTCAAGTGGGTCCTACCTCCTATTCAAGCCATTGAGCCATTTATAAAACCAAGACCTTAGGCCCATGTCTCACTAGGCACCCAGACAGGACTGTTCTAGTTTGAGTAAAACTAGGAGAAACATGCCTTGCTCTCTTTTTCCTTTTCCTTTCCACTTCTTGCCCTTTGCTCTTCTCTTCTTTCTCTAGTAACCACATGCACACCTCTCCTTTCTCTTGGGCTTGCCATCTTCTCTTTTTAAGGTACTTTTTCCCCTCTATTTTTATAAAAAAGCCTGTTTAACTCTTCTGTTCTCTGGCTTTTTTACCCTCCACTGGGGAACAGAAACTTCTTTTCTAGGTTTACCTAAGTTTCTCCAGGTGACTCAGTTTTCCCTGTAATTATTCCTTTACGGTATACTATCTTTAATAATGCAAAAATAGGAGAAGGGCCTGGCAATCCACTCCCAAGGCAATCCCGAAACAGGCAGCCATTGAAAACCCTATGAGGGTTGCTATGAGTCGATACTGACTCGACGGCACCTAACAACAACAAATCTTTAATAAGCCTATTGTATGCTCTCTATTATAACTTCCATGTTAGGTATAAATTCTTTTATACACTGGATACAAGAACCAGGGCTTTGAGGCCAGATTTGTGGACCCGTGCTGCAGACCTGCCCCTCTCCACTACTGGCAAATCTCCCTTAACACCACCCCAATCAGGGAAAAGCATGTGGGAATATATGTCTTGTCTTCTAAATAATAGTAGTGTCTCCGCTTAGGCCTAGAAACTTGCCAAAGTTATCTATCTTATATTCTTTTTTTAAGTGCTTACTTCCAGAGCAAGGCTCCCTTCCTTCCCCAACTCATCCTGTTTACACATGACTCCTGGGGTCATCATATTAGTCATCTTGGTGTTTTGTTTTTATAACTTTCAAACTTCCTTATGCCTCATCTGGCTTAAAAATATAAATTAGCCAGTCAGATAAGGACAAGATTGTGCGGTCAAACCCCTAGCCAATAGGGTGAGACACAGCCTTAAGCCTGCACTTGGGATAAAAACCAGAGTAGCTGGGTGTGGTTATTGGCTCCCCTTTGTGCCACTATACATCCTTCTGCACAAGTAAAGTTGCCTTGCTTAGATACTTTAATTTCTCTGAGTGTCTCTTTTTGAATTTGGGGTCATATTGCCAACAGGCCGCAGCCTTGTGCAGGATCAGGTACACATCAAGCACGAGGAAGTAAGAGATTGCACTTCCTGTTCTTCCTCTCCACCCTCCAACCTTTGTCTTTACAGGTTTGGGAGAACTGCTTGGCTGTGGAGCCACCTGAGAGGACATTTGGGAGGTAAACTGAATACTGGCCACTGGAGAACAATTGAGGAGGCCCAACAGGTTCCCAGGATGGCGCTCAGTACTATGTGGTGTGTGCTAGAAGGCAGAACGCCATTTACCTCCTGTCCCTTGCAGAGGATTTAAGGGCTGGGAAGCAGAGCTGTTTCTGCTTCTAGGTGCCCAGAGCCCTAGCCCATTTGGGCTCTAGCTACTCAGGTTAACACAAAGCAGTCTTTCGCATCTCCAACATCTAAAAAAAATTGTTCTTCCAGACTGCTTGCCCCTGGGCAGTTTAAAGCACATTTATAGCAGTCTTTGAACGATGTCATGTTTTCATGCTGTACTTTTTTTGACTTTGAAAACTCATTTTTCAAAGTTATTATTTAGGTTGTATGTCCATGTAACAGAACTGTACCTGTGTACTAAACAGGCCTGTATGGATAGATGAATTAGATAGGACTGTATACATGCACGTATGTACTAAATAGCTCTGTGCATAGGTTGGTATGAACTAGATAGGTTTGTATGTTTGTATGGACTAGATAGGACTGCACACGAGTGTATATACTAGACAGGACAGTACCCATGTATAACAAATTGTCAGGGTGTGTGACAGGCAACAGGCCCCTTCACCCCAGTCCCTGAGAAGGTAATATTCATGATCCTAGTGGGCACATCACTATCCCCTGGTTCTACTTAGCCCCCCGGCCAGCCAGTGTAGAAACTAACAAAGCTAACCCACTGTTTATAGACTACATGTGTGAAACAGGGCAGGCTATTCTCTCAAACAACAGCCTGACCTGAAGGCTGCTGGTGTGAGTGGACTCAGCCGAGAAGTTGTTTAATGGCATCATGCTTGGTACTCCTTGAGTGGCCCTTTACCATAAGGAGCCCTCATCCATGGGGCCAGACACACAGGACAACCCAAGCCACTTCCAAAGTCTAAGTGTCCTGGCTGCCCCCCAACCCCAGGACACACTTCATACTCTTCTGGTCCTTTTAATACACTTGGTCAAATTACAGTCAAGCTAGGAGCCCTCAACCCTGAGGTAACATTGCATTTCTCTGTTCTGGAACATTGTTCCTTAATGTTTAGTCCTCAGAGTCTGGCCTTTTCCTCAAGTTTGGGAGCATGTCATTCAATGTAACTTGCAAATGCTTATACCATCCTGCTTCAAAAGTGAGTGGAAAGGGTTTTATCTCCTCACCCAAGTCAGATCGTGAGCTGCTGCCTGCTGTCCACCACTCTGCCCAGCCAGCCACTTCCAACCATGATATGCTAATTGATTCCTTTAGGACCACAAAATTCACTTTGAACCAGTCACTCCTGCTCCCCATCAAGCTGCCAGCAGCTCTGGGAAAGATAAGACCAAGTTATGGAGATGGAACCTCAGGGACTAAAGGGCCAGCAGCTCCCCACAGGGCGTAGCTGAGACTCAGATCACAGTAAACGGTGACAGCTACTGGGGGAGTTTGTTTATTCTGAGGTGCGATAGGCTACTATTGTACTGGGGTTCCTATGTCTCCAATAGGGCCCCCATCCGACCTGTTCCTGAATGGTTCTCTGATCTTCACTTCCATAGCTGACTAGAGTTTCATTTGAGGGCCGAGTGATGATGATCTGTGGAATGATATTTTTCTTGTTCAACTTTTGTTTCACATCAGGTCTCTCTAGAGGGAAGAAAACATCCAGGTATTTAATGGGTGTATGGAAACTTCCTCCACAATGCAGGCATTGCCTGTCTTAGGTCAGTGCAAAGTAATTAGATTCATAGTTAGCCAGAAAAGAGACTGCATGAGCAACTGGGTTCAAATGTCCAGTTTGCAAAGGATTTTAACTCTGGAAAAAACCTCTCTGTGTAGAACTTTACTGATCAGAATGCTCTAGAGACGGGCACTCCTGATGTTACCCAATTTTCATTCACTTGCTAAGGTTACAAAGAATGTGGAAGCCCATGAAGATGCTGAGCTTGTCAGATGTTAAATGTGAAAGTCAAGGTGCTCCTTGGCCTTATTGCTTTAAGGCTAGGCACATGCATTAGGCCTCTATTAGAGCACCTTGGGGGAATGCCTCATGTGCTCATTCTCCCTGCCCTCACATCTGTGTGTACACCAAGTTAGAACACTCACACTCACACTTTTTACAGGAGTGGAATTACACTAGTCACACTGCTTTGCAGCTTGCTTTGTTCCCCTGATACCTCATTAGCCAGGTAGGATAGATGGATGAACAGCTGATGAGAATCATGGCTTTTATCGTGTGGACATCTATCCCACATGTTCTGAGCCCAAGAAAAATACAGGGAATAATGGCACACAACTTTTTACATAAATCTCTGTGACCTACATTTTACAGAATCTGGGGACAGACAGGTTAAGCCACCTGCCCAAGTCCAGTTGGTTGGCAGAGAGACTGGGTCCAGGCCTTTGGGGCACTCATCTGCCTTCAATGCCGCATCACAGCCTGTTTTTGCCACTGCCAAATGACCCACGGGCTGCACTACGCAGCAGGAGTACCCATTTTTTAATCATGATATTAAGCCCCAAACTACATTTCATCATATTGTGCATGAACATTAAATTGGCAGGTTCAATTTTCATATTGATTATAAAATCTTAGCCAGATGTGGCCACACATGCCTGTAATCCCAGCACTCAGGAGGCTAAGGCAGGAGAGTTTGAGGTCACCATGGGCTATATAGTGAGTTCCAGGCCAGCCTCAGCTAACGGTGAGACCTTGTCTCAAAATAAATAAAAGTAAATGAAAAAAAAATTTTTTAATTGTATTATTTATTTACATTTATTTATTTTGAGAAAGTGTCTATGTAGCCCAGGGTGGTCCCAAACTCGAGCTCATCCTCCTGCCTTAGCCTTCTGAGTGCTAGGATTACAGGTGTGCACCACCAAGGCCAGTTCACTTATCCATTTTCAGTTAATACTTTTATAGTTTTGTTTTCTGTTAAAGTTTTAAAAATTTTGAGTAAGGACTGAGGTAAAAAATACTAAGCTTTTTGTTCCCTAGGTTGTCTAACCCACAGTCCTAGCGCCATTTAGTGAAGTACTGGATCTTCACAAGCTCTGCTCTTCCCACAGATCAGTTTCTGTTTTACTCAGTACCTGAAGTTTACTCTCAGGGATACACATGTAAGCCTCTGCTTTTTCCCCCATGCTCCTGATATTCTTGTTTATTCTTTTAGATAACATTCTGCATAATTTGGTCTTATTTCCATTATTCAGGCATTCTAGTCCAATTGAGACTTTTAGGGGAGGGGTTCTTTTTGAGACAGGGTCTCACTGTGTAGCCCAGGCTGGCCTCCAGAGTGCTGGAATTACAGAAATACGCCATCCTGCCCGACAATTGAGAGTTAACTTTTATTTATCCATTTATTTATTTTGTAGTACTTGGGGGTTGAACCCAGAGCCTCACACATATTTTGCAAGTGCTCTCCCACTGGGCTGCACCCCTAGGCCATTTTTTATTTTTTATTTTGAGTCAGGGTCCTGCTAAATTATGAAGGTTGCTTCTGGCCTTGAACTTGAAATCCTGCTTCTGCCCTGTGTTTGATGACCAACACCACCAAAAAATAAAAAAAAAAAAAAGGAAAAACATTGTTTTTAGGTGCCGTCGAGTCGTGTCCGACTCATAGTGACCCTCATAGGGTTTTCAATGGCTGACTGTTTTCGGGATTGCCTTGGGAGTGGGTTGCCACATCCTTCTCCCATAGGAAAAACATTACCTATACTTTTATAGTCTTTTCTTCTTTTCAGTGCTGGGACAAGAAACCCCAGACTTCATGCATGCTAGGCAAGCACTCTACCACTGAGCTACTAGTTTAGTTTTCTATTAATCCATAACAAATGGCCACAAACTTAGTGGTTTAAATCAGCAGCCATATTTATTAACTCGCAGTTTCTGTGGCCATGAGTCCAAGTGCAGCTGGCCTGGGGCTCTGCTCAAGGTATTGAAAGGCTGGCATCCAGGTACTGCCTGGGATGCATTCTTGTGTACAGCTAGGGGTCCTCTTCCAGCTCCCTCAGGTTGGAGGTAGAATGTATCAATTTGTGGTTCAAGGACTGAAGTCCCCTTTTTCTTGTAGGCTGTGTGCAGAAGGAGGTTCAGCTAACTCCCAGAGGCATGCAACCTCTGGCTGTGATTTTCTAAAGGCTGCTCTGGTTAGGTAAGGTCTACCAAGATAATCTCCATTCTGATTAAGCCAAAATCAACTGACTAATGGCCTAATCAGAGCCCTCTTCTGGGGTTCTTCATGGAGGCAGGAATCTTGGGGGTTGTAGAATCCTGCTACTGTATTACCAAACTGCCTACAAGAAGGGTCAGTGAGTACTCCCACAGCATTGGGGAGGCCTGATCTGTACTCCCCGTGTTACTCTGGCCTCTCATGTATGTTGCAGTTTTGTGTGTGTGTGTGTGTGTGTGTGTGTGTGTGTGTGTGTGTCAGTAGTGATTGAATCCAGGACCTCATAAATGCTGGGCAAGTACTCTCTACCACTGAGGTATGTTCCCCAGTATTTTTTTGTTTGTTTGTTTTTTGCCCTTTCTTGAGACAAGAGTCTTGCTATGTAGCCCAGGATGACCTCAAACTGGCAATCCTCTGGCCTGTGCCTCCTAGGTGCTGGGATTACAGGCATATACCACCATACCCAGCTGCAAATATTGTTTTGACTATATTTAGATTTGTTTCAAGGTTTAGGGAGACATTTTTAATGTTAATGTAGTCTAAGATGACCCTGTCTCAAAAATAAATAAATAAAGTCAACTTAGATCCTTCTATCTGTTTGTGATGTATTTCTTTGCTTGGAGGCTTATGAAAATGCTCCTCACTGAGAAATCAAAAGATGACTAATATTTGCATCTTCATTTTTCTCTATTCACTTCTTATGTTTACTCTCACCCATCTGCAAATCATCTCAAAGTATGGCAAGAGACCACAGCCCAACTTTGTCTTCTCTTAAAGTGTCAGGAATTTTCCTAGCACCATTTGTTATATGATCCTTCCCTTTCCACTTGTTTTTGGTGTCAGTTTTATAGGACACTTACTTTCAACACACACCCACATCTTGTTCTGCATATTTCCTACTTCATTGATCTGTTCTTCTAGTGGAATTGTAATAATTATATGATTATAAATTTTGATATATTTTTTAATATTTTTATTTTTGAAATATAAAGTCACAGAAACTTGCAAAAATAGTACAAAATGGTCCCACGTACACTTCACCCAGTCTCCTCCAGTGGTAATACCTTACTTACTATAGCGCAACATCAACACCAGGAAATGGCCTTAGCTCAGTGTGAACAGATGTGTCCCATCTGACCACATGGAGCCCTACTCCAGGACATAGGACTGTTCCATCACCAGAGACCCCTTCCCAGTGCTGCTTATAGTCACATCTGTTTTCCCTGCCCACATCCCTAACTCCTGGGAACCACCAATCTGTTCTCTATCTCTAATTTTGTAGTTTGGAGAATGTTATATAAATGGAATCATATATCACGTGAACTTTTTAGATAGGCTTTTCTCACTCAGCAGTTTTTTTCTGTTTCATTTTAATGTTTTTGTGTGTGTGTGTGTGTGGTGCTGGGGATTGCAGTGCTAGGTAAGTGCTCTACCACTAAGCTACACCTCCAATATCAATTCTTTGGTCTTCCTAACTTGTGCAGGCTGCCTCTGGCTTCAAACTTGAGATCCTCTTGCCTCAGCTCTGGAGTCACTGGAATTGCAGGCTTGCGCCACAGTGCCTAGCTTAATTCTTTATTATTATCTAATACCAAATTTGACTCTGTCAAACTGACCTAGCCCAGGTCCACATGCTGCATTTGGTTCATGGGTCTCTTGAGTTTCCTAATAATGATCCCCTGCTTTTCTCATGGCTTTTATTTCTTGAAGAAACTGGGTCATTTTTTCAGTACAATTTCCAACATTCTGGAATAGGCAGATCGTAAATTTGTGGTGTTCTAATCTCTATAATACGTGTCTAAGGATTTTGCAATGCAAAAATTTAAGCATAGACAGATGTAGCAAGAACAGAATACACCCCAACACCCAGCTGCTATAACAACTCATGACCAAACTCCATCTGTACCCCAGCATTTACCCCATGATCTGGCAATTACTGCTGCATAACAGTTTACCCCAAGCCTTAGCAGCTTACAATTATTTTCTCATAATTTCATGGGTCAGGAATTCAGGACAAATTTGGGTGGACAGTTACTTCTTGGTGCTTCTCACACAGTTGCAGTGAGGTATTTTCTGGGCTGCATCCTCTGAAGGCTCAGCTGAGCTGGGAGTCTACACTGGTGTAATCACAGGGCTGGTAACTGATGCTGGCTGCTACATGCCGTGAAGACTCAAAGGCCAGGGCTTTTGCAATCATCTAGGACTGAGGTCCCAATCTTTTTGGAACCAGAGACCAGCACTTGTTTGGTGGAAGACCATTTGTCCAGAGGCTGGGGGTGGGAGGATGGTTTCAGGATGATCCAGGCGATGGGGGGAGGCCATAAATAGTGATGAAACTTTGCTTGCTCACTGTTCACGTCCAGTTGTGCAGCCAGTTCTGGTCCATGGCCCAGGGGCTGGGGACACTTGACTGAAAGGCTTGTTCATGCACAAGTTTGGCCCCTGGGCTGGAAGGACTTAGAGACTACGAGTGGTAATTGTGGTGCCTCCATGGAGCCTCCCCAGCCTCAGAGTTGGGCAACCACCAATGCAGGTTTTTGTTTTGGGGGTGATTTTTAAAATACAGGGTCCTATTATGTTGCCCAGGCTGGCCTCAAACTCCTGGGCTCCTCTTGCCTCAGTCTCTTGAGCAGCTGGGACTGCAAGCATGCACCACTGTGCCCAGCCTGGAACAGTTTTAAGAATGTTTCCATCACCCCCCAAAAGTCCCTTTGTGCTCAATGTGGCCAATCCCCAGTCTCACCATTCACCTTAGGCAACTACTGATTTGCTTCTCTATATACATTTGCCCTTTCTGGAGATCTCCTATAAAGGGAATCAGACTGTATGTGGACATTTACACTTGGTTCTTTTCACGAGGCATGTTTTGTGGGTTCCTCCACAGTGCAGCATGTGTCAGTGGCTTGTTCTTGTTACAGCTGATCATGTTCCATTGTATGGTGTAACCACGCTTTTCACCTTCTCACTCTGGCTCCCTGACCTGCTGTTTTCTCTTCATGTCCCTCCTCTCCCCCTGAAGTGATGCTCTTTGACAAACACTGATGCTTCCCAATGGGCAGTTCCTTGCTGGCAGAGGTCGTGCTCACTCTTATGCCTCATGGCTCCTCTAGCCACTAATGAATTTACAAAGCTGAGCCCATTCTAGAGAGACTGGACAGCTGAAGCCTACCTGGAAAAGGTTTTCTTGCTAGTAGCAAGTGAAGAGAAATGTTGCTTGAAGTCAGTGCAGTCCTGTATGCATGTGATACCTGCAGCCCTCCAGCTACCTGGGGACTGTGCAGGAAGACATCCTTCACACTTAGGGTGGTACAGTAAATGGTACAGAGTTCTTGATACCACTGCTGTGTTGTAGAGCAAACATGATGGACGCTGTCTCTGACCCTTCCTTAGTCTGTAAAACATCGCACTCCTCGGTAGTATAGTTCCATTTAGTGGCTTTTCTGTAAGCAGCTAAAAGCACCCTGTGAGACAGGTAGCACTTTGCAAACCTCCACCCTAGGCCTCTGGTCCTTCCTGAATCCTTCATCTTTCAAGCAAGGAGTTCCTAAGTTTCATGTCCAGGATTTTTCCCAAGCCCAGCACCTGTATCTCAAACTGCCTCCGGCTTACATCCTTGATGGTCCCACAGGTGCCTTAACCCAAACCTGTCCCCTGCCAGGCCAGTCCTCCTCCTGTCCCTTCTCATCTGATCCATTAACCAGTCCCTCCTCCCCCTATCTCATTAGATTGCAGGTTCTGCTGTTTCCTGCTCCTGGATCCTTCTGGCCTTCCTACTGCTGTTGCTTCCGTAGTTCCCACCAGATTACAGCAGCGGGCCTAGGCTAGGCCTCCTCCCTTAGGCTCTTTACTTCCCTTAGTGTCCTCTATTCAGAAGGCAGAAAGACCTTTCCAAGGCACAGACCCCATCGCACTCCCCTAGTTTTAAATACTTAACAGTTTCGTTTCCACAACTCACATGATGAAACGGATGGAAGACGCTGTATCTGGGCTTCTTCCTGCTTTCGTGGCCTCGGTTTCCTCCTACACACCAAAGGCCTGGCCACACAAGGCTGCTATAAAGTGGACAAATTTGCCAAACTTCTTCACTCCTGCCACACCCACAATCCGCGCCTCCTTGGTGTGCTCCCGTGTGCGCGGTAGATGGAGCCCAGCCCTCCTCAGAGGCTGCAGCGCAGACAAACTCCCAAGTTTCCGCTCCAGGCTGTGGCCTGCTAAAGGGATCACAGTGGCACCAGACGGTACCCAGCCCTCCTGGTGAACAGGAGATTTCCCCAGCTCCCTCTGCAGCGCGCTGTGCTCCACCTGAGCCCCTGCTGAGCTCACTCGCTCCCCCAGGAACTCTGCATATGCGCCGCTCGCACGAAGGTCCCGACACAGATCCCTCACCACCAGGGTTTGAGGAACTGGCTGCGCCCGCCCCGCACCCCGGGGTCGCCTACCTTCCGAGGAAGAAGGCCGCGGGTGCTGGCCGGCCCTCGCCCGCGGGAGGGCGCCGTCCGCGGGCTTCTCGGGCTCCCGGCCTAACTGCCTGGAGTCCTGGGAGGTCACGTCCGACACCTGGTCCTTGGATTTCTGGGCGGAATGAGACGATCGCACCCTTTGCTCCTCGCCTGAAACACATGGACAACCGGTCAGACCGAGGGCGGGAAGGACGCGGCCCGCTCGGCCCGGAAGGGGACGCTCTGCCCGACGGAGGGCGCGGCGCCCTCACCTCTCCGCAACTTGTGCTTGCTTTTGGACAGGCCCATGGGGCGCCCGGCCGCGCTCCCCGCCCTCGGCGGCGCGCAGCTCAGCCGCTCACAAAGCGACCCTCCACGCGGCCGCGCCCGTCACCACGGCAACCGCGCGCTCGCCACGCCCTCCCGCCGGCCGCGAGCCCCGGCACAGGGCCCAGAGCCGACCTCTCGCGAGAGCACGGCGCGCGACCGGAAGCTGCGGTCACCCCGGAAGTTCTCGTCGGGCGCCGCTGGTCGGTGCGAATACCTGCGCTGATCCGCCGGGGGCCGTGCGCTGCCGCCTGGCCATGGACGGTAAGGGGCCGCCGCCCTCCGGGGGCGCGGGCAGGGCAGAGCAGACGCCCATACCGCTACCTGGGACTCATCCCCGGGCCTCGAATCCAAACCCCGACCCGGGACCTGTCCCCCGGGGGCCTTGACCACACGTCCCCACCCGACACCCCGCCCCCGGGCCTCGAACCCAGATCCCCCCAACATTCGTCCCCTGGGTCTCGAACCCAGACCCTAGCCAGACACTGGTCCCCCGGGCCTGTACCCCAGATCCGCACCCGGACGGGCCTCGACTCCAAGATTCCCACGGGAGTCCTGGACTCTGGAGCCCTCCCCAGTCCCAGCGAGCTCAGTACGGCAGATGAACAGCCATGTCCACTTCTACCTTTGGCGCCCTGGAAAGTCGTGTCAGAGGACACCAGAAAAGGTGGTAGTTGCACCCCCTGACCTCAGAACACCACCGTAAGAAATAGGAACGGCTCAGACAAAAAGTGCTCTGGGCGCGCGCCGGCATGGTAAGCCGCCTGCCTCCCACCTGCTCTTTGAGGTGGGAGCTGCATGCCCTCATTCTACCGATGGGTAAACAGGCTGGGAAGAACTGTCCCTGGTAACCTGACTTCCTAGTCATGCTCCACTTCGTGGTGCTCTGAGGTCCAGAATCCTCAAAACTAGAAAAATCAATGGCAAAAATGAAAGTGCCTCTGTTTATAGAGATGTTTATGCTTGTTACAGTGATAGATTTTAAAAAATACTTTTTGAAATGCAGAAAGCTATACAACCATGTCAGGTCATGAAGGCGAGCATGGGAATCCTATACAGATTGCCTTGGAGAGAAGATGGGAGGCAGCGTGTCTCACGCCAGCTTACTCAGCTCTTTTGAAAGAACTTTTCTTAAAGCCACATCAATTTTCTCCAGCTTTTTGTTCTTCAAAGTCTCATCTCACCAGAGTCTAGATGAGAACATAGGATGGGAGGGAGGGGATTGGCCAACTTCCTATAGCTGGTAAGATGGTCTGGGCCACACCTGGGGAGCCTTGTTCTCAGTGCCCCAGTGTGAGGTTTTCCAGAGCCACAGTGGACTTTGGCCATGTCCAGCACCTGCCCTGAGAGGTGACAGATGGGTAGATTCACAAAGCTCATTGAAACTAGGCAAGTATCAGTGGTGGACCTTGATTTGAAATCAGCCAAGTATCAGTAATGGACCTTGCTGTGCATCTGTAGACACCCTCCCTCATTCTGGGCTACTAGAGTGAGCCCCTTCAGGAATCAAGTGTCACAGCACTCTCCAGATTTAGAAATTCAGTAAATCAATGAACCTACCTGGCACCTGAGTTTTGGTGAATGAGTAGCAGGTTCAGTTAGCAGTAGATTTATTTAATACTCTCAAGTCTCTTCAGTTGCAGAGTATGGTAGGAAAGGGGTCTTGGGCTTGATGCAGTGACTTAGAAATGACAGTTGCCATAGAACCAGCTCTTTGGTGGTTTAAGGGTTATCACCTTGCTATTATTATCCACTGACTTTTGGGAAGACAGAATGTATGAAAAAAGACTGTCAGCCAGGTGCTGCAGTGCATGCCTCTAATCCCAGTGGCTTGGGAGGCTGAGGCAGGAGGATTACAAGGGAGCCTACACAACTTAGTGAGACCCTGTCTCAATTAAAAAATAAAAAAGGGGCTGGGGATACAGCTCAGAGGTGGACCACTGGCCTAGCATGTACAAAGCCCTGGGTTCAAACCCCTATTACTGTGGGAGAGGAGAGATTGTCAAGAATTATAGATTATTGCTGGGTGTGATAGCACATGCTTGTAATGCCAGTGACTTTGGAGGCAGAGCCAGGAGAATTGCAAGTTCAAGTCCAGAGCCAGCCTTCATAACCTGACCAGACCCTGACTCAAAATAAAAAGTATAAAAGGGGCTAGGAGTGCAACCTAGTGGGAGAGCACTTGGAAAATATATGTGAGGCCCTGGGGAAGAATCCCAAGTGTCTTTGTAAAGTTGTACAAATTATCTGTTACCATCTCATTTTTCACTGAGATGCATGCATTACCTTATCTGTCCTCACACTAAACCTTTGGGGTTGTCTTGTGCCTTCCCTGTTTCCTTGATGAGGAAAAGGACTAGGGAGGGTCTGTGTTAGCTGGAGCCCTATGGCTGGCTAGGAGCAAAGGCTGGGCATGAGTCCATCTTCTGACTTCACTGTTGGTGGGCCTACCTGAAGGCCCTGGTGAATGCTATCCATGCCTGTGCTTGGTGCCAGCTCTTCCTGAATGCAAGGATCTTAGTGCATTCATCTTCTTGTTAGTGTTGCTACCTTTCACGTTTCTTAAAGTCTTCAAACTGGTTCTTGTCTTTGCAGATACCCTGTTCCAGTTGAAGGTATGTACTGAATGACTATTCGCCCCAGCTCTGTCCTGGTGATTAGCAAATGAGGAACAAATAGTACACATCACACTCAGAACCCCAGAAATACAAAGTTAGGGGAGGATTACAACAGTTGAATGACTGCCATGCAGGGATCACACTGCTGACCAAACATGGGATTATTGACATAGTTGGATGACATAGTAATTCTTCTTTTGTTTCCAGCTAAATGGAAGCAGATCACTCAGTCCCATCCATTAATGACTGAGTATATTATCTTTAAGAAACAACTTGAAGCTAGGTGCAGTGGCTCATGCCTATTATCCCAATGACTTGGGAGGTGGAGGCAGGAGGATTACAGGTTCAAGGCCAGAGACAGCCTGTGTAACTTAGACCCTGTCTCAAGATAAAGAAAGGAAGGAAGGATGGAAGGAAGGAAGGATTAGGGGTGCAGCCCAGTGGTAGAGCATTTACAAAGTATGTGTGAGGCCCTGGGTTCAACCACCAAGTACTGCCAAAAATAAAAATTAAAAATAAAAAAAAAGAACCACCAACTTGGGTCTTATGTTCATGCCTTGATTGTCTGCTAAGCATTTAAAACTGTGGCTTGAAATCTTTTAAAGTTACATTTAAAGGACAACTTTGTGGAGAGCTGATTGTGCCCCGTATTGGGGTGGTATTTACAGCTTCCTAATAATCCAGGGCATGTTTCTGACTCTTTTCCCTGAAACATCCTCATGGTTAATCATCCAGGGATTGTTGTTGTTAGGTGCCGTAGAGTCGGTATCCGACTCATAGCGACCCTCTGTACAACAGGGGAAACACTATTGTCAGTGCTTCTCTGCTGTTCATAGGGTTTTCAATGGCAGATTGATTTTTGGGAGGGGGTTGCCAGGTCCTTCTCCCAAGCCTACAGCTTCTGGTTTTCCCAGGTGGTCTCCCATCCAAGTACTAACCAGGCCCGACCCTGCTTAGCTTCCGAGATCTGATGGGATCGGATGCCACAGGGCTACCGCTGCAGGCTCATCCAGGGATAGCTTCGTCTTATTTATCACTAGTTCTGAGAAGCTGGGAAGTGAGGTCACAATCTCCTGAATGTAACTCTGGGACACTGGCGACACACTGAGATTGTCAGGTAGTGCTGTGTCAGTGGGCACTGCTTGTGGAAGGGCCTTGCACTGAGGCCTACGTGGCTCATGGTCTTGTGGCATGTTCATGGCCAGGGCCTTTTTCTGGCTCCCGACATGAGTTGGCAGAGGTACTGTGAAAACATTGACACTGCTTCCTTTTGGTGGTGGCAGAATAGCAGGGCTTCTGGAAGTAACACTTTCAGGAGTTTTTTTAATCTGGAATTCTTCATCATTAGTTGGAAATGGCCTGAAATGGTTTCTCATGGGTCTTTTCAGTAAGTTGAAAGCCCTTCCATAAGGAAGAGTTGGGTCAGCATGCATCGCCTCTTCCTTCCATTCTGGGGGAGGGTTTGGAATAGGATGCTCATGGAGTTGACACATTTTGGAAAACCTGTTGTGCCCCCTTCTACAGATAGGGCCTCAGAGGAAGACTGCCTCCTCTTTGACAGAAGCAGTTTCTCACAGCTCCAGGGTGGCTGTCAGGATGTGTAGGCACAGGCTTTCTGCTTGCTTGGCTGGGGCTGGGCCCAGGGTGGGCAGATATGGAGGCCTGGGGATCGGGACCTGGAAGGTGGCCCCACATGTCCAGCTCAGGATGTTGTGGTTTCCACTCAGTTCACAGCTAAGCAGCTGGAGAAGCTAGCCAAAAAGGCGGAGAAGGACTCCAAGGCTGAGCAGGCCAAAGTGAAGAAGGTGCGTGGCTTCTCCAGTTTGGATTCCTTTCTTTTCTATCATTAATTTTGTTTTCCATTCTGTTTTGATGTCTTCTTTTTGTGCAAGTTACTGCCTATATCATGATGTCATCTTCATTGACTTCTGAACTTTGTGGTATTTGCTTGCCTACGTGAGACAAACAGGTGGGAGAAAAGGGCTGTGTCTCTGTCTCCACCCTCCCTGGCCCACAGAGTGTGTCCAGAACAGAAAGATGACTACACAAGCTTCATCCATTTTCCTTGGATGTCCATTCCTCTTTCCTTTCTGATATTCTGAACCAGCTTTGCCCTATTGCACAGGATGTGCACTTCTAGCTGCCCCTGCCACGGTCTCATCATTTTTAGCTCTCCTGAGTATCTGATGCCCTGGGCATCAGGATCTGGGCAGACCCTTCTCTCCTGGGAAAGGTCCCCTGCCTAAAGATAAATGGGGCAGAAAGAAAGGTGGGGTGACTGCTCTGCCCCAAACATTCAGCCAAATCTTGTGCAACCCTTAAGTGTTGTATTGTTGGCAAAGTAGCTCAGGGGGTATGAGTTTCAGTAACTTCTCACCCACACTGAGGCTTCCCAGGGCAGAAAGGAGCCCATCAGCTGACTGTGGTCTGTACATTAATGCTCTGCACCTTTCCTGCCTGCAGTTGTGGCTCCTTTGGACTCTGAGTGTCACCTGCTCTTCTTTGTGCTCATGTGCAGCTGTGGCTTGGGAGAAGCTGTAGAGGCCTGCATGTGGGTGGAATTAGAGCCCCACAGGCTGGTCTGGACTCTCACTCAGTCCTTGCTCTGGCATGATCTTGGGACTTGGACATCACGTTTTTTACAAAGTTCACAGATGTTTCTGATGAGTATACCTGGCATCCCTGAAGATACCACCCTATGTGATAGCAAACTCTGCCCCGAAGGGGTCAGTGCTAGGCTCCTAGCAGGCAGTTCGTTCAGACAAACCACTGAGTTCCCCCACGAACATTTCCCTGTGACTCTTAGGCCCTTCAGCAGAAAAATGTGGAGTGTGCCCGAGTATATGCTGAGAATGCCATCCGCAAAAAGAATGAAGGTGTGAACTGGCTGCGCATGGCATCCCGTGTGGATGCTGTGGCTTCCAAGGTGCAGACAGCCGTGACCATGAAAGGGGTGAGTACTAGGCCCTGATGCTGTGTGGTTGGCGTCTGCTGGCAGGAACAGGAGCAGGGCATGGTGACTGGATCTGGGGCAGCTCCAGAGTGGAGAGACCTGGGCTGTGGTAGAGCCCATACAGCCTGGAGTGCTGGACATAGGAGGGCCCAGGAGACCACTCTGGGCCTGAGTTCTGCAGTGTCCCATGAGAGACGGAGTCTGTGGGGCCAGGCTGGTTCTGGCTGGGGCCAAGGAAGTCACCTCAGGACCCCATGGTTCTGCAGAGGAGTCCTCTGCATAAGAGAAGTGGGGACCACGGTGTCATTGTCTGTCTTTGAAGGACCGTAGACTGGGTCTCCTCTGCCCACGGGAGTGGGTGACAGTCTTTCCTGAGGTCTGGGGATCCCGTCTGGAAGGCCTGAGTCCCTGCCCCTGGTAGGGATCCTTCCCTGCCTTCCATTCCGTTCCTGTACCCTACCCTCTCCTGTCCCAGGTGACGAAGAACATGGCACAGGTGACCAAAGCACTAGACAAGGCCCTGAGCTCCATGGATCTGCAGAAGGTGTCTGCAGTGATGGACAGGTTTGAGCAGCAGGTGCAGAACCTGGACGTGCACACATCGGTATGTGGTATCATGGTCAGGGCAGGCAGCGCATTGGGCAGCTCACGGGCTGACCTGAGTCAGGTCCCTAGGGTCACCAAGAGTTCTCTGAGCTGGGTTCCTGCAGGACCTTAGGAAGGAGGCCCTTCTGCCTCCTTGGTGTAGAAGCTGGCAAGGCTGGCAGGCGGGGCTTGGACCAGTTGCCCTTGGTTAACCAAGAGGGGCTCTTCGAAGGGCTCCTTGAGGACATCCTGTGCAGTAGGGAGGGAGGGGCCGGGCCTTCTGGGGAGGCCCAGGTGATGGACACAGAGGGGTATAGAAAGCATGTGGACACCATGAGGTAAGAGGAGGTGGGGTGTGGTGGAAGGAAGGACTAAAGGAACCAGGGAAGGAGCATCCTTGAGAAAACAGCATGAGAAGAGGCTGTGTGGGTAGAGAGAGCCCATGAGCAGTGCAGAGGACCTCATGAGGCTATGAGGGGCTGTGTAGGGGCTTTGTGGGCCTTGCCTGATTGTCAGAACTTGCCCCTCCCCAGGTGATGGAGGATTCCATGAGCTCAGCCACCACACTCACCACACCTCAGGAGCAGGTGGATAGCCTCATCATGCAGATTGCTGAGGAGAACGGCCTGGAAGTCCTGGACCAGCTCAGCCAGCTGCCTGAAGGTGCCTCCGCTGTGGGTGAGAGCTCAGTACGCAGCCAGGAAGACCAGCTGTCACGGAGGTAGGTCCATGCCCAGGCGTGTCATTTGCTTGTGCTCTGGCATATTAAGAAGGGTCAGAGTCCCTGAGGACAGCTTGGCCTGGGGCTTGACCAGGAAGGACCCGCCCCACTCCCTCCAGTGGAGCTGTTGGGGGCAGAAGGAAGACCCCTGTGTCTGGGCCTGGAATAGTTCCACCCTTGCACCTGATTGTCCGTCCTGAGCAGCTAGCAGTAGGTGCCAGACATGGTGATCCCACGTTTTGTCTGTACACAGCTTACTTCAGAAGGGAAATCCTTCCTTTTCTGAAGTAAGAATGGTGCAGTGTGTGGCTATATCCAGCATCTTTTGCCCATGTTATTCCAGGACAGCCTCAACAAGCTGAGGCTAAGCAGGGTGATGATGTAGGCTCTGGGTGGGTGCGGTGGCTTCTGGCACTGCAGGTGGCCCTGCCCCTTGCCCATCTCACCACAGTCCTGTTGTTGGCTTCCAGGTTGGCTGCTCTGAGGAATTAGCTGCCCTCCACAGGAGCTGCTTCCAGCCTGCAGTGTACTGAGGCTCATGCTCCCCATTGTGCTCGCCTTTTTCTGACCCCACAGAGCTGCTGGCTGCCCACCAGGCTCGGTGCCTCAGGACTGATCTTAATGTCTTTTGGGTGGGGCAGGTCTTTCTCCTGGTGTTGAGTGCACAGACCTGTGTGGGTGATTCTGCAACCTGGCCACGGCTGGGGAATCAGCAGGCTCCTCTGCTTGTGCATTGTGGATGGGGCTTAGACAGCAAATGCTGTGGACATGAGGTCAGTGCTATAGGACCTGCAGGCTCCAGTGACCACAGACTTGCTGCTTGCTGTTGGCCAGTGGGGCATTTGCCAGACAGCTCTGGGCTGCCGGGCCTCCCTTCACCGCCTCAGCAGGCAGGAGGTCCCGCTGCCTGGCAGCCCTGGGGAGGTGCTATGGACCTGCGTGTGCCAGAGGATGTCCAGTGCCACCAGCCCTTGCCCTTGGGACTGAGCTTTATAGACGGTGCCCCTGCTCCTCCTCGATCGCTCCAGGTTGCGGTCTTGGCCACCACTGCCACTGGCTGAGCCTGCTCGGGCTCCTGCCCTAGTTCCTTCATCCAGCTCACAGGGACAGAATCGTGGCCTGGTTCCAGGTGTGCTCTCCCTGAGGGTCCTCACCCTCGATCGCCAGCCACCTTCGGAGATGCCTTGGGCCAGTTGGGCTGAGCTGTGTCTGCCCTGCTGTCCACTGGGACCGAGGCTCCTCCAGCTGTGTGGCTGCCTCTTCTCCCAGACTTTTCCTGGTGCCTCTCGCTCCTCAGAGGGAAGCCACTGTCTCTCCTGTCACTAATAACAGGTGCCTCCTCTGGCTGTCACCCTTCTGCCTCCTTAGTGTGGAAGCCAGCAGGCCTGGCAGAGGGGGCTCAAGGCAGTTGCCTTTGGCTGGCCAGCAGGGGGCTCCTTGAGGAGCTCCTTGAGGACAGCCTGCACAGTCAGGACCTGGTGGGGCAGCCTGAGATGCTTTGGGCGCAGCCTGTTGTTTTGTTTTTGTTTCTTGAAGTTTATGCATGTTTTTGAAGCTCTAAAAGTTTTGTTTTTTTGCCAAAGTAGAAAGCAGCAGCACTTGGGGGCCCAGCCCTCTTCTCAGCCTGAGCAACATGTGCAGCTGGTATGGCCCACCCCACAGACAGTTTCTCGCAGAGATGTGGGGACATTGACCTGGACTCGCTGTGTTTGGTTATTTCTGTTCTGGGGCACCAGGGTGTTCTGCACAATGAGTTGGTGGTGGGGGGAAGGGGTGGCATGGAGGGTCCTAGATGTGGGGAGTCACAGCATCAGCTGCCCATGATTCCCTTCAGGTATCCCCAAAATTGACCCACATGCTGGGTGTTGAGAGGAGTGGATGTCCCTCGTGGGGAACAGCCTAGGGAGCTCTCTTATCCCCAGAGGGTAGAGACTTCCAGAGATCACTAGCAGGGTTGGGGGTGCAGGGGCTGGGTTCACCAGAGAGTGGGCGTGTTTGCCCTTTCCTTAAAATGCTGTCGTAAGTAAATAAATTGATCTCTAAAAGTTTTCTTAGGCTTTACTTCAGTGCCTCAGTGGGGCTATGAGCCACTGGTGACACCTGCATGCGTTTCCCAGCCCCTACCCAGGAGGCTGAGAAGGGGTCCTTGCAGGCTCAGTCCCAAGGGCAAGCAGGCAGGGGACAGAGGCATGTGAAGAACGCTGGCTCTCAGGCCCCATTCATCACAGTAGAGTCTGAACCTGGAGTTTTATAATTTATTTTTTTATTTTGAAAAAGTCTTGAATATCAAAATTGTAAAGTTGCTCAGACTGTGTCCAGTTTGATATTCCTTCAGACTGGTTCATGGGCCCCTTCAGCCTGTCTGTTTGGGTTTCTGAGTTTGCCCTTACTTCCCAGGACTGCAGGGTGCTCCCTGTCTAACTGTCGATCAGCCATTTCTCCAAGACACCGATTCCTTTTATAGGGGATAGTGCATAGAAATGAAGTACCTGTCCCTGCCTACAGGATCACACCAACAAGGAGTGTCTGCAGTTGCCACAGATGCACAGCCACACTCCCTGTACATATCGGGAGCCACAAATTCACCCGAGTACCTTGAGAGTCAGTCTAGTCTTCCTCATTTGTAACTTTTTTGTTTGTTTTTGCAGTACTGGGGATTGAATCCAGGGACTCGCGCTTGCATGCTCTGCAAGTGCTGGACCACTGAGCAGCACCCTCAGCCCATTTTTTTTACTTTTTGAGACAGGGTCTCGCTAAGTTATGCAGACTGCCTCTGGTCTCAAACTTGCAATCCTCCTGCCTCTGCCTCCCGAGCCGCTGGGATTACAGGCGTGCACCACCGCGCCCAGCATTTTACAACTTTTCTTTGAGACAGGGTCTCGCCGCTCATCGTGTAGCCTGGGCTGATCTCAAATTGGCACTCCTCCTGCCTCTGCCTCCCAAGTGCTAGGATTATAGGTCTGCGCCACACTCCTGGCTCTTAGAACATTTCTGACAGTGAAACCTGGCTCTCACATTTCCCTCTCTGCTCATTTTTTATTTTGCTTGTTTGTGGTGCTGGTGATTAAACCCTACTCATTTGTTTTGTGCACAAAGTAGTTTCAGAATTGCCAGCTGCACCCCTTCACCAACTAGGGGGCAGCATGTGTGTGGCTCTCCAGCTATCACAGTCTAAACGCTGGAGCTGGCATTCTCTTCCGCACCCTGTTCAGGGTAGCTGTGTTTTTCTGGTAGATTGTTCATTTGCATTCCATTGCAGGAGCCTCCCCCATACTGGCTGGACTTGTTTTTTGGTGTGAAACACCACTGAGCCTGTGGTTGAAGGAGACCCATCCCTGTCCCTTTCCTGAGCAGCCCCCACACTTTTGGGCACTCCATCATGGCCTCCCACCTGGTTCCCATGGCTTTGCTTCTCAAGGTGGGACAGGTAGATGTGGGCTGTTCTAGGGCAGAGATGGCCAGGGAGAGCAGTTGCTTCCCTCCTGAGGGGTACAGACAGTGTGCCACTCTGCCGTATGGAGTGGGCTCTGGCCCCACCCACTTCTCTGTGACCCCCAGGGAGGCCTGCAGTTCAGAAAACATCCACCTGAGGTCAGAATGAGAGGATGAAAGAAACCAATTGCAGCGAGCAAGAAGAACTCTCTAGAACCAGACATAGCCCTTGATGGCGGGTCAGATTTGTCCTCTCTCAGGATGCTTTGATGTGATTTTACTGTAACTAAGAAATGCAACCAGAGTGCTCCTTGGAAGCAAGGATGGTTATACTGCATCTTATGTATTTTGGACATGTTGTCAAGAGGGACTAATCCCCAGAAAAGGACATCATATTTGGGAGAATGGTGCGTCAATGAAAAAAGGAAAACCCTCCACTAGATAGATTGACACAGTGGCTGCAACAATAGAGCTTAAACATAAAAAAGATCATGTGCCTGGCACAGTGTTGGGTAGTGTTTCATTCTGTTGTATATAAGATTGCTATGAGCTGGGCAGCAGCTCATAGATACCTGGGCAGCACAACTCCCGGCGGCTCAGGAGGCGGAGGCAGGAGGATTGCAAGTTCCAGACCAGAGGTAGTCTGTGTAACTTAGTGAGACCCTGTCTCAAAAAGTAAAAAAAATGGGCTGAAGGTGCAGCTCAGTGGTCCAGCATTACATAGCATACAAGCACGAAGCCCTGGGTTCAACCTCCAGTACCGCAAAAAAAAAAAAAATTGCTATGAATTCCAACTTGACCTTGACAGCACTTTAACAACAAGAAGATTATTTTAGGACTAGTATAAACATTTTTCTTTTGAGAAAATACTTCCAGCTATCAAAACTAGGCATAATACCTCTGAGGCCCACCAGGGGGACCCTTTCCACAGTCTACATCAGATGCTGGGCACAGAAGCTCATCTTTAACATTAAGCTGATCCTAAGTGGTCAGAAGGTCTACAGCAGTACCACCTGGAGTCCCATCTCGTCAGATCTAAGAAACTAAGCAGGGTTGAGCCTGGTTAGTCCTTGGATGGGAGACTGCCTGGGGATACCAGGTACTATAGTCTGGGGAGAAGGACCTGGCAGCTCACTCCTGAAACAATCAGCCATCTAAAACCCCATGAACAATACAAGTGGTCAGGAAATGTCCCTGTGGATGGTTAGATCTGCCTGGAGGGTCTGCTCCTGGGCACATGATAACAGGTAAAACCAAGCCTCATCTTGTGCCAATGCCCATGGCCCTACCTGTAGGACGGCTCTTGTCCCCACCCTCCCCCACTGTGGATAGCCTGGCCTGATGACCCTGTGCTCAGCCCCTCTGGGCTGTGGAGACCCTCCACCTGGCCTTCTCCCAGAAAGGTGGACCTGAGAGGGACATATGGCCAGGGATCCTCATGCTTCCTCAGGAAGGTGCCTACAGGAAAACACCAGCTCAGGGGAGTTGTGCTGCCCAGGCATCTTAGGGACAAGATGGAGCCAAGCACTGGCCAGAGGATTCCCTGCCAGGGCCAGACTCAAGCCAGGAAGCAGGCAGTAGCTACACACTGGGGTCCTGGTCCCTATAGTCCTCCATGAAGTTATTCATAGTACATGTCCTTGAATGGCCTCAAGGGAAAACCTGAACCCCTGTCCCCACTACTGAAGAGAGCTGTTCTAGGTAGTGCACACTGAGACCCCTCTGTCCTCATGCCTCTAGTAGGGCCTGCTGTGGAGTGTGTGAGTGACCCTGGAGGGGGCAGGAGCCCATCCCGTCCAAACCCTAACCCTCCCACTTATCCAGACTCCTGGGTCCCTTCCTGGGTCTGCAGAACCCAAACAGGCAGGGGCAGGGTGTATGACTGCACATGATAAACATGGGGGTGCAAGGACCATTCGTGTGAGACTGTAGACAGGTGCACATACATGTATGTGTGGGGTGTACTGTGTGCATGAGGGCAGGTGTGTGCATGTGTTGTGTGCACAGGTGCTGGAGGAGTTGGCCACAGGAGCGTGGGCCATGTTTTTTTAGACCCAAGCTAAAAGTCAGTTCGTAGAGCAGTGCTCTGCACTCTCTGAGGCCCTGGATTCAATCCCCAGCACTGCAAAAATGGGAGAAGGACCTGGCACCCAACTCCTGAAACAATCAGCCATGGAAAACCCCATGAATAGCAGAGAAGCACTGGCACAGTGCCAGGCATGGCACAGTATCGGGGAGAGTTTCATTCTGTTGTACATAGGGTCACTATGAGTCAGACCCGACTCAACAGCACCTGACAACACCAAGCAGTGTCCATGCAGAGCCCTTTTTCAGATGTCCCAGCCTCTCTCCAGTTCTCACCTTTCAGGACCCAGGCAGTCCATGCCCCTGTGTACCTAGGCCCATTCCCACAGAATCTGCCTTCTGGATGCTCAGCAGAACCTCTTCCAGGACCAGATGCTAACAACACACACCCTCAGGACTTGAAGGGGCTGTTGCTTTTATTGGGGGTCCACTACGTGCATGTGTCCAGCCCTGTCTCAGGAGAGAGTGGGCCTTGTGTATGGGCAGCAGCCCTGGAGACTTGGACTCTGGCTCAGCCAGTCCTCTCCAGGCTGCAGGAGTGCTGCAGGGGCTTGTGGTCCCAGGGTGTCATAGAAGATACAGAGCTGAGAGAAGGAGAGCCAGGGAGGCCAGGAGGGCCCCCGGGTTGTGGTGGATGCCGGGGGCTGTTGAGTAGCCATACTGTGTCCTGCAGGAACCTTCCAGCCGGCCCAGGGGGATGGGCATCTCCTCAGGAGCCTGCATCTGGTTGCTCGCCTGGGGATAGACAAGGGTTGGGCAGCCTGCCCTGGAGGGAGAGGTTGGGGGGTGGGGGAAGTCCATGCTCACCATCTCCACTGCCTCAAAGACCCTCAGCAGGTTGTCAGCTAGTGCACCCTTGACCTCCACCTCTGTCCAGTTCCTCCTGAGCAGCTCGGCGATCAGGTCTGGGTACTTGGAGACATCCTCTAGCCCCTCAGGGAGCCTGGACCGAGGCCAAGAGGATCAGACTCTGCAGATGGGGTCACTTCCCAGGCATGCTGAGGCCAGCAGAGCAGGTACACAGCAAGATGTCCAGGCCTTGCTGAGGACCCACTTTCCTCCCCTGCCCCTGGAGCCGTGCTGATGGGGTCATGACCCGCCCAGCTCACCCGAGGACAAGCTCTCACCCTTACCTGGGAACACCGTCAAAGTCCCCTCCAAGGCCCACGGCCCCAGGGCCTGCCACCTTCTTGATGTGGTCCAAGTGGTCTGCAGGGAGTGGCAGGTGTTGGGCGAAGCCCTCCCCTGCCAGGCCACCCTGCCTGTCACATGCTGCCTACCAGCCACTTGCGATAAGTTGGCCTTCTTCTTACAGGACACGTAGTCATTGTAGAAGTTCACCATTACCAGGCTGCCCGTGTCCTTCTGCTCAGAGAGGGGTGGGGCTCAGCTGGCAAGGACCTGCAGGAGGTAGGGGCTCCCCTCCACGCCCTGCCCTCACCACAAGTTGGAGCACATCGTCGGGCACGTTCCGCCTGTTCGCACACAAGCTGTAGGCTGAGGAGTGGCTGAAGATGACGGGAGCCTTGGACAGCTGCAGAGTGGCCTTCATGGTAGCCACAGACACGTGGGCCAAGTCGATCATGATCCCCAGACGGTTCATCTCCTTCACCACGTGCTGGGGGGACAGGGCTGCATCCACCTCACAGCCACCCCCAAGGTCAAGGCGCAGGGTGGGCAGTAGTTGACCAGTTGTTAATTATCACTGCATATCTGGGGCCATGCAGGGTTCAGTATTCTGAGCACCAGTGGGTCCCAGTGAGCCCCATCCTGATACGAGTGTGGTTAGCTGTGTTGGACTGAGGAGGCACTGAGAACCTGAGAGGTGAAATGCCCTGTTCCCTGCTCTCTGGTCCTTGCCTTTCTCACCTGCCCAAAGTCTGACAGCCCTTGGCTCTCGGCCCTGTCCTCGCCGCTGTCCACCAGCCAGTTGTCAGCCCTAGAGAGCAAAGCCCAGGTGCCTAAGGAGAGGAGCAGTGGTCCCAGCCCACTGTCGCCTGCCCATCTGAAAGTTCCTGGCCTGGGGCTCACGGAGGGGAGGCAGGTGCCCAGGGGGTCCTCTTTCCCAACCGCAGCCCCAGAGCCCTCAGTGGGCCCCTCACCATGGTGTGTTGCAGTTGTGCGTGAGGGTCAGGTATCGCATGCCCAAGAGGTACAGCGACCGCAGGACAGCCAGGCTGCTGTCTATGGAGTGACCACCCTCCACGCCAATCAGACTGGCCACCTTCCTCTCCTGGAAGGCCTGCTGGATGCCTGAGGGTAGGAGGACACTGAGGGTCCAGGGTTAGAGGTCTCCTCCCCACCCAGCAGCAGCACTCCATTAAACCTATGGGGGGACTGGGTGTCCTGGGCTGAGCCCACCTGAACTGTTGGTGACACACAGGAAGGTCTCAGGGTACATATGGCACATGCGGTGTATGACATCAATCTGCTCCAGTGTCCTCTTCACGGCGTCTTTGTTCTGCGTGTCGCAGGGCACGTATGCAGACCAGAACTAGGGGCCAGGGTAGTAGCTGATGGCGCAGGCCCACCCCCATATGCGCAAGGCATCCAATGTCTCATCCCTCTCGGAACCCCCTGGGGTGGTCCAGGTGGTCATGTCCTGTGGGGGTCTGTGGCCAAGGGACCCAGGAGGCCATCCCTAGCCAGGCCCATGGGGGAGTTAGAGTGGACTCCACGAAGGACAAGTGACAGGCAGGCGGGGCCTACCTGCCCCCCCACAAAGCCGGCCTTCAGCTTGGGGATGTTGGTGTGAGTGTCAACCAGGGTGGTCAGGTTGGCCTTCTGATCCTGCAGCTGGTTGTTGAACAGTTTCAGCAGCTGCCAGGGGAGGTCGTTGTGCCTAGGGGAAGCCAGGGGTGGGCCCCAAGTTGGGTCAGGTGTCAGTTTGGACCCGGAGCTTCAGAGAGACTGGGGCCACAGGGTGTGCCCTTCACCTCCTGCTCCCATGACTCAGGACTAATACGCAGGCCATGGGGTGAAGATACCTTTTACCTGAACACACCTGCACACAGCCGAGCTTCCCAGCTGCACCCCACCCTGTTCCAGGTGGCTGTGAGCTGAGCATGGTTGAGTGAATTGGGTAGGGCCTCCTCTTGGGGAGGAAGAGAGGCTGACACCTGCTCCATCTTGTAACCACATGGGGCTGGGGTGGAACTAGCCAGGCATCCATCATGACCCTGAGGCTTTCAGTGTAAAGATTAATTCTGCCCCTTGCAGGAAGGGGCTGATATGTGGGGAGCAGCCTGGCCTGGACCCCTCGGCAGTAGGATTTGAAGCTCAGTCCCCTCTCCCTCTGACTTGGCTTCCAGCCAGACCCACTTCTGGCTCTTAAGGGCTGAGGTCCACCTAGCTTCTCCTAGGAGAGCTGGGAGCCACAGGGGTGAGAGGGGCATGTTGGGACCTGGCAGCTGAGCTAGGGTCCTCCTCTACCTTCACCTCTGGCTGCCCAGCTGAGCCTGAGTCAGCACCCATCAGCAATATAGACTCATCCCCAGCACAGGCCCTTGAGTTGGGCTCCACACTTTGCACACACAACATAGCTAAGAAGGTGCCCAGACCCCAGATGGTCTGGTGGTGACGTCTGTGTTGGTTGGGGGCTCAGGGTTCCTGTAAGGTGGACTTAGACCATTTTCCCTCCCCAAGTCAGGCTCCATCTAGTTTCCATTTCAGGTTCCAGCTCCTTTCCCCAGTGCCTCAGTTTCCTCATCTGTAACATGAGGGAATTTCAGTATCTTCCTCAAAGAGTAAAAAGTGAGGATAAATGAGTAACTATTAACGTGGTTATGTGGATCTGTTATGAGAAATGCATCACGAGGCCATCTGACCTGATGTGGGCACCATGGAGACACCTTCTGAACGAAGATGGCTGTGCCAGCAGGGTGTAATCATCATGACTGACAATCGCTCACGGCCCCACATCATCCACATGTCATGGTCCAGCACGTGACCATATTATAGCATCACAATTGTCTCGGGTTCACTGACTCCATGTGCTGGGTCATCTGTTGTTGCCTGGTTCTCCTTTGCTCTGACCTAAATCCACCCCCAGAGGATGTTTCCAAAGCTGGCCACCTGTGTGGGTCCTTCTGGAGTCTGAAGCGGTCATGCTGTGCTTCCTTCTGTGGGGTAGTGTCTGTCCCTACAGTGGTGACACACATGTTGTCCCACCATTGAAGAAGCTCAAGCCTTAGTCTCCAGTGTGGAAGTCCCTCCCCAGGACGGGCACTGGGGGGCCTCCTCTGGGCTGTGGTATCTGCTGCAGGGGCCACTTTCCAGGAATTGTGGGCTCTGCCTGAGGTGACTGTCCCCCAGCCCAGGAGTGATCAGGAGGGATTTGAAGGATGAATGAATGAATGAGTGTGGGTGGTGCCAGCCATGGGCAGTCCTCCAGGGACAGGACTGGGCAGGGCTCCAGGAAAGGGACTTTAGTCTTTTGCCAGAGCACACACGCAGCCTATTTAAGAAATCTGTCTCCGCTGTAGGTGTCGGAAATGGGTGGGGCCCTGGGGATGTCAGGAGCCCCTGGCAGGACTTGGGACCACTCTTTGCCCTCTTCATCCCTCATCCCTTTCCACCCACCATAGGAAGACAAAATAGGAGGGTGGGGGTTCCTGCCTCCCAGGGAGACAGAGCCACCTCTGCCTATGGCCAGGCCGAAGTGCAGTTCCAGGGCCTGTGGGCCTTCGGGCCATAGGAGGCTGGAAGGGAGAATGTTAGAAGCTCTTGTGGTGGCCCATGGGGATGGCTGGACCACTGGGGGTAGCAGGGGAACCACCATCTTCTGAGGGCAGGAGAGGAGCAGGTCATGGGCTGGTGAGAGGCCTCTAAATATCCTAGTGAGGTCAGAGGACACAAGGAGGTTGGGCTGGGCAATTGCCACAGCAAAGGGAGCACTGTGGACCCATGAGGGAACAAGGGGTATGTCAGGGTGTCTGGTGTGAGGCCAGGCAGGAGACAAGGAACCAGAAAGACTGTGTAGGGGAAATCAGGGTGTGGGGGTAAGGAGGTGGGAGGGCCCACCACCCTCACCTGCTGCATTTGGGGAGGGAGCTGAGTCCCAGAGAGAGAGTGTGATTCTCTTGCTGAGACACAGTAAGAAATGGGGCCTCAGCGTCCCCCAGCCCTAACCCCTCTTTGAACCTCCAGGAACTGGGGGGCTGCCCACCATCTCCTTCCTGCCCTACGGGCCCTTTTCTGCTGAAGACTTTTGGAGCCAAGGAGACCCCTGAAACCAGGAAGGGGAAGGAGTATGGCATAGTGAGAGCCCTTGAGCCCCTGGTAGAGATGGGTGAACCTCTGATGAACCTCACTTGGGCCTCACTGGGTGGCCACTTACCCATCAATGACAGGCTTATCCCACATGATTCTCTCCGCCTGGTCCCGGTAGGAGTCTGCAGTGCAGATGGCCACTAGGGGCCAGAGCCACCAGCTGGTCCCCATTACAGGCTCCCCAGGGATCTTCTTCCACAGCTGCCTGGCACCTCTGTGCTGGCCTGTGCATAGGAAAGACAAGCTCAGGGCTGTTTGGAGCTGTTCTGCCTGTTAGGAGAAAGGACAGAGGCCTTTGGTTGAGGTAATAATTGCTGGGAGGTCCTTTGTTTACAACATCCCATGTTCAATGAGTAACCAGTGCATTCCCTTCAAGGGTAGGTAAGATAGAGGGGTGGAGACCCAAGGGCTGGGTGTTGCTGTCCAGGCTAGGCAGAGGCATAGCAAGACACTGGGATCCCAGATCAGGGGAGGAGTTGGACCCACACGAAAGAACAATGGCTCAGGAGGGGCTGGCGCAGGGCACGTGTCAGCAAATTCTACCTATCTATGGTTTTCTGCCTGGCTTGCTGGCACATCTGCCCTTGGACAGCATGGACCCTCTCACAAGCTTGCCCTCAAGGGCCCAGGTCCGAGAAGGAGCCAAAAGGCTAGTGTCACATTTGGGGCAGGATCTTCCGGGAGGCCACACACCCCCAGGCAGTACCCAGTCCTCCCCTGTCATCTTTTTCATGAGAAGGAAGGTCACAGGTCAGTCCTGGCTCTGCTACCAGAAGCTGTATTGCCCAGGCAGGTGCCTCGGCCTCTGAGCCTCAGTTTCCCTCCTGTGGAGGGCACCTCCAATGGCTGGTGGAGTACTGGGCCGGGCAGTAGCTGATGGTACCTGTCCTTACTGCTCTCACTCCCACTTGCCACTCACACCTGGGGTGATTGAGCCAGGTCTGTGCCTTCCCCTCAGGCTTGCTGCCCCTCGGCCAGCCCCCACCCTGCACCCTTACTACTAGCACCTTGTGTAGGAAGTATCCCTGCTGATGGATCCCTCATGGGGCAATGGGCCTCTAAGGAGACTGCCTTGGGCCTTGTGAGCAAACTGATGCAGGGCCGGGTCAGTGCCCATCAGTGCAGCCCAGATGTGCCATGACAGGGCAGGGACACCGAGCCTGGGCGCCACATGGATAAGAGGATTGTGTTTGCCGGTGCTGGGTGCTGTGGGCCCCAGAGCACCCCTCCTCTCCCTGTGCCCAGTGTCACACTCAGCCTCCCTGACCTGTCCCAGACAGGAGGGTGGGGTCTTCTCCCACCCCAGCACCAGGCACAGCAGTTGGTTTCCATGTTTTGAGGCTGTTTGGGGCTGGGGGCTCTAGCCATTGTCACTGCCGAGCCTGATTCTGCTACAGCATGTCTTGCCCTGAAATCCATTTTATGTAATTTTTGTTTTTAAGAGTGTACTTAGTAAAAATCCTATACAGAAATTGGAACATAATAAAAAACTAATGTAAACTTAGCGGAGAAGGGACAATTCAAGGAGCAGAAAGAAGGAGGGAGGGACCTAGCAAAAGGAAGTGATGATGGGAGAAGACAGGAGGGGGAGGGGGACAAGGAGGAGCAAGGAATGAGAGAGAGGTCGACCTCAAAGTAAACAGCCCAACTTTAATAGTTCGGGAAATAATTATAATAATACCAACAATATCAAAGCATGGTAATAATGTAAATGGGCTAGATTATTCATGTAATATCGCTGACAATGTAAAAAGATCACTACAGAAAAAAAGTATGGATTTAAATCATAATTGGGATGCAAGGGTATACAGAAAAATATTCCTACAAAAAGACATGCAAGTAGAAAAGAGGCCATTGGTGGGGAGGTGGGGAAGAGGGAAGAGGGGCACAGAGGGTAAGGGGGAAGTTATCTGTGCAATGTACAATGAAACTCATATATGGAAATGTCACAATGAAATGCATGTCAGAATGAAACACATTAAGTTGTACATTAAAAATTTCCACTAAAAAAAACAACAACAAAAAAGAGTATACATAGTTGCATTTTTGCCTTTTTATCCCCCCAATGCTAGGGATTGATCTCAGGGGCCTCACATGTTCGCAAGTGCTCTGCCACTGAGCTGCACCCCCAGCCCAGCTTTCACTTTTCTGTTTATTTTGAGACAGGTTCTCACTAAATTATGCAGCTGCCTCTAGCCTCAAACTTGGGATCCTCCTGCCTCAGCCTCCCAAATCACTGGGATTACTGCACCTGGCACTGCATTTTATTTCTTAACCTGATCTGACAGTTTTTGTGATGGGGTAATTTAAGCCAGGACCTGTACTGGGACATGCTGCCAGGTCTCTCACTGGCTCATTTCAGTTGCTCCTTGTAATCTCCCTGGGGCTCCATCTCCATTTCTTATCTTTTTCTACATTCTTTTTTTTTTTTTTGCGGTAATGAGGGTTGAATCCAGGGCCTCACACTTGCATGCTTTGCAAGTGCTGGACCACTGAGCTGCCGCCTCCAGTCCATTTTTTTACTTATTTGAGATAGGGTCTCGCTAAATTACGCAGACTTCCTCTAGTCTCGAACTTGCAATCCTCCCACTTCTGCCTCCCAAGCCACTGGTATTACAGGCGTGCACCACCATGCCCAGCTATCTTTTGCTACATTCTTCAACATACTCATTCCCCAGTTCCCACAATTAGAATGTTTTATGTGTCACTACTTTGGGTTTCCTCTCCTATTTTAATAGTCATATTTAGCCCTAAATATTCTTTCAACATACAGAATCCTTAACACCTAAATCATCCTCTGCAACACTCATTTAAAGGTAACAATACATTCTTCTAGATTCATTGTTTCTCAGGTACTTTGTTTAGTATTTATTCTGATTTATGTCTCAGACCTTTCATGGATAATTTCCCCAGAAATGCTGTTATCACATCTGAATTCTCGTGAAATAAGTCTATGAGCACCTCCCCCCCAGCTCCAGGGTTCCAGCCACATCCAGCCAGCTCTGATTATCAACCTGGGAACTCATGGTCTCCTCTGTCACTAATGCTTCCCCAGGCTGAGTCAAGCTGTCTTTTTAGACCTGCCTGGCCCTTAATCACAAACTTCTTCCCACGCTTGAATCCAGTTTCTTTTGAATTGTCTAATTTTTAAAAATTCTCTGGTCATTCCTTTATAATACTTTATTGGCTTAAAAGCCCAACAGAAAAGAAGGATTTAAAATAAGTTCCCACCAGTCCCACTTGTGGGACGTGTAATTGCAGTTTTCAGTCTTGGACCACCTCCGTAGCTCTGAATGATGGCCTCATGGGCCTCCTTCTGCACTACCGACTTTGCACATTACCTACTGACTTCCTCTGTTTGATTTGAGGTGCTGGAATAAACACTAGGGTTTTACCCATGTTGGCAAGTGTTCTACCACTGAGCTTTAGCTCCAGCTCCTCAATGCAATTTTTTAAAAAATCTAATGTAATGAAAAACAAACAAACAAACAAAAAAACATGATGAAACTGTATAAAACTTTAAAATAAAAACAAGGTCCTCATTCAATATTTCCTTTTGCTTCCAGCTCCAGTGTAGCTCTGTGCAGGGTTGGCCTCATGGCAAGCATCCTCATTCTGCTTTGGTTTATTGCCATTGAGTGATGGGTACAGCCTTTGCAGGAGTGTGGTGGCAGGTGTGGCTGTGCTTCCTCTGGTGTTGCGGAAAGAGGAGAAGGCAAGGTCCACGTAGGTGGGCCTCATGCGCAGCGAACACACAGCCCTTACTCAAGCCTCAGAAGAATTTAAGGACAGTAACTGCAGAGTGTTATGAGGGAAAGCCCCTCCGAGTGTGGGCACAGACTGAATGCCTGGGAATCTTGTCCTGTGCGGGTTTCAATTTGCATCATTCCTGGGGCTCAAAACCATCAGCTTTGTTACACGTGAGTGTGGACTGGGCAGGGCAAGGCCACTTAGTCTGGTCCTGTGGGATTTCAAGTCAGACTCCTGGGTTCCACTTCCCATAGCCAGTCAAAAGTATTATAAGCTGTTTGAATTGCTCAGACTCAGCTTCTTTCTAAGCTGTAAGTCATCATGGTTCCTACTTCTCAGTAGAATCAGGAGCAAAATTCATAAACCACCTGGAACCAGGCCTCTTGGGTAAAGGGTCTCTTGACTAGTGATTAAACTTCCCCTTTCAAGAGAATTTTATTGTTTGTCTGGAGTTCCTTTCTTTCTTTTTTCCCTTCCACTGGGTACCATTATCATATCTTCACAATCTTCTAATTTCTTAATTCTACAGCCCGCTCCTCCCGCCACTCACCTCCACTTTCCTCCAGTTTTCAACTTGGAATCTACTAATTCCGCTTAATGTCTGAACTTCAGATATTTCTCTCTTTTTTTTTTTTTTTTTTTTTTTTTTTTTTTTTTTTTTTTTTTTTTTTTTTTTTTTTTTTTTTTTTTTTTTTTTTTTTGCAGACAGTCCTTTTTTGCTAGAGTGGGTCCTCATATCATTCTTTGAGGTGGGCACATGAGACTAAATTTGTGAGTCCATGTAAGCCTGTAGGTGTCTATTCTGCCCTGAAATCTGATCAACAGTTTTGTTGGTGTGTGTGGTTCTGGGGTGTAGTTTTCACTGAATTCAAAGGCTCCAAGATCTGTCTTGCTTGACCTGTTGATGAGAACAAGTAGCCATTGTCCCACTTCTTGGCAGGTGACATGCTTTTTCTTCTACAGTCTGGAGTCGCCTCTTTATCTTCACAGTTCTGCAACTTCTCAGGGATGTGCGTTAGTTTGAAACTTTATTTATTTGATGTGGTATTGTGGATGGAAGCAAATACTAGGCAAGCACTCTTCCATTGAGCCACACCCGCACCCAAGACTTTATTCTTCATCCACTGGCTTAGCATGCGGGTCCAGGGACACTGTCCAGGAGGCCTTCCGTCCCATTGCCTTTCTGTCATCTTTCTGGCATTGTTCTTAGCCCCATGCCGCATATTCCAGGTTTGGTCTTTGCTCTCCTATTTCAGATTTTTTTGTGATTTTATTCTACACCTTGGGTGATTTCCTCTATTTTGCCCTCCAGCACTTGTACTTCATGTCATCTTTCAGGAATTACATATCTAACCTCCCAGAATTGGTTTCTTGTTGCTGCTCTTGCCCTTGGCGACCTACTCTGGTTATGGAAGCCATAGCCATCAGGGATGGGCCAGCAACTCTGTTTTCTTTTGTTCTCTTTGGTTTACTGGGTGGGTTCCAGGCTTTTTCCTGTTTGTCAGTTCCTTTTCATTGTGTTACAACATTCCTTGACCAGCTGGCAGCCCTTGCCTCTTCATACTTCATGTTTAACCAGGAACAATGGCATGGTGGGCTGTGTTGCACCTGTGTGGGTAGCTTTCAGTTTAGGTTCAACTGTGTTGGGGGAGCTGACCACAGTGAGGGTCCCTTAAAGTTCAAATGCAACACAAGAACTTTTGAAAATAACCATTCTGGTTCTCACAGACTTCCCTGGTTCTCAGGGTGGGTCTCCAGACATTTCTCATCTGGTGGTGTCTGTGTGGGTGTTCTGGGCTCTTCTATAATCCCACTGTCGATCAACCCTGCTCCACCATCCGCCTCCCTTCCACCCCACTAGCCTTCAGTATCTGAGCAGAGTCCCTCTGTGTCTCTGCAAGCCATCCCTCTTACTGCAGGCCTTCTGCAAATGCTTTGCACAGGGCCACACTACTCTGCCCCCAGGCTTCTTCTAGCCAATGTCCTGTCCCCAGAAGTATGTTGAGACCTTTGCTGGCTGACAGCAAAGGTCTCTGGTACTGCAGATGTTCTTTTTTTTTAAATCCCCTTCCTCCTACTGTGATGGATGAGAACAGGCAGGAGGAAGTACGTGTGCTCAGCTGATAACCTGTCCTAGAGGATGCAGAGTTTAGGAGCCTGGAGGATCAGAGTTTCTATTGTCAATTGCTATGCTATGTCTTCCACCATTCTGGTGTCTTGCATGACATGGTCTCCTCCATCATCATGTTCTCAAATAACCTGAGTCCTTCCTACTCACCTTTCCTACCACAGGGAGGCCCAAGGAGAGAGCCAGGTCCTGGCCAGGCAGCAGCATCCTGGGGCTTAGCCAGTCTGGGTCCTTGTTACAGAATCATTGTTAGGAGAGCAATTGGGAGTTGGAACTATGCATTAAGAGCATAAGCTTCAGAGTCAGAGAGCCCTGAGTTCACAGCCTTGGCTGAGGCAGATGATGTCTTCTGGGGATGGTTGCACCAAGGACCCCCACTATATACCCAGTCATTACCATAGGATGTTGACATGGCTCCATTGAGAGGCAGAATAACAGCCTCGATGCATAAAAGGTGGCAGAGGAGATGCTGAGTGGCTTCTGAGCATTGCCTGGCTGCCTCCCAGAATGACCCCAAGGAAACCCAGCAGCCATGTTGTAAGGAAGCCCCAGATGCATGGAAAGGCCTGGCTTAGCCCTAACTGACAGTTGGACATGAGCTTTTGGGTGACTCTAGCCCCAACTTCAAGTCCTCTAACTGAGACTCCAGATGCTGAGGGCCAGAGACTGGCTGACCTGGCTGGGCCCTGATAAATTCCTGGTCCAAGTAATAACAGATGATCACTGTGTGCCAAGTCACTAAGTTTGGAGCAATTATTACTCAGCAGCTGAGAACTAATACTTTGGCCATTTCCCCAGACAAGTGCGTTTGCCTTTCTTGTCTCTAAAAGCAGGTGAGTCCTTCTAGCTCCGGGCTGTGTGGAGCAGTGGTTCCCACACACCACCCTCTGGGATAACACTCCACAGTTGTTTCCTTAGTGTCCCTGGCCACCTCACACTGCCCAGTCTCACTGGACTACATGAGCTGATAGCATCGCCTCCACCTACTAGTATGGATGTACTTAGCCAACAGGTCACACCACAATGGAGATGCGCCACCTAGTTGGTTCCTGGGAGGACCGTGTTGCAAGGTGAGAGATTCCAGCAGAACCGTTTCCTACCATGAAGACCACACCATAACTGCCATTGCCTTAGCCTTTCTTTCCTTCCTGCCTGGATGTCCCTTCTCAAGGAAGAGATCTTCACCCAACCCTGACACACAGGCATTCACACAAATATGCCTCCCATAAGCCCTATCCACAGCAGAGCCCATCCACAGGTGTGTCCAAACACACCTGCTCCACGTAGTGGACACACTTGTGGACCTGCAAGGCCCTACACACTTGCACACATGTTCATGGGTCACCACAGACATGAGCATTTGGACACACCCCAGACCTATGTGGCCAGATGTGCGGACACCCAAGAACACACATAGATTCTCCCACACAGGCCCACACCGCCCATTTTCTCTACGTTCAGGACCTGGCACCCTATGAACCAGGCAGGGGGCACTCAGCCACCACCAGTGCCTCCTGTCCCAGGCCTACCTCGGGCACCTGGAGGCTGTCCTCAGATCCACCTGACTACTCATGGACTCCAGCACCCCGGGGCCCCCAAATAAGCCTCTGGGAAGGACTGCATGGGAAATGGTGACTCGGTCCCTCTGTCCCTATGCCCAGAGGACCCAGTGGATCTCAGGCAGCTCAGCAGTCAGGCTGATGTCTGTCCTGAGGGACCTCAGCCTCAAGTCCCCAACCCTAGCCTCATAGTCCCTGCCCTGCCTGCTGCCCCCAGATCCTCACTCCCTAGTGTCCATATCATATGGCACTTCTGGCCACCAGGTCTCTGGGGAGGTGCCCCCCAACACACACATCCAGTTACCCTTGAGTTGGTGGCATCCTCGCACCCCCTCCTCCTCATCTTGCCCAGGGCCCTGCATCCCCAGAACGACAGCACAGCTCCTTGCTGGCTGCTCCAGAGAGTCACGTTCCTCATATGTCATGCCAGCCCATCACCCCTCAAGCCCCTGCCCTGCCCTGAGGAATTCCTGGTCCTCAGACTCTCCACCCCACCCTCCTAGCCCCAAGCTCCAGATTCAGCCCCATAAGGGACCCTCCACCCCTCTGCCTGGGGCTGACCTTCCCCCCTCCACCTCCTGAGAGCCCCCAGTCCTTCATACCCTTGTCCTTCACAGGCTCCTTAAGGCACCCACTGGGCATAGAGTAGGAGCCCATAAGCTGTGAGGTTGCCCCACTCACAGGACGTGTCCTAACTGAGGCCAGGGAGGAGAGGGGCTTTCTGTACCTCACTGTGGCCTGGATTCCACCTAACTCCCAAAGTCCCAACACTCACCACGAGCAGGTCTGGGCGAGTGTGACTTCAGTCCTGGTGGCTGGAGGCCCCCTGCTCCCCACCCAGGGAGACAGACGCCTGCTCCTGAGTTCCCCAGCCGGGAAAGGCCACCTCCTTGACAGGGAAACTCCCCCAGGCTGTCCCAGTGCACTGAGGGAAGCAGACAGGGCTAATGCCTCACACATGTCAGCTGCTGCTTGCCACAGACACGCACACCCTCGGGACGGCTGCACATCCGGCCACCCGGGTCTCTGGAATGTTCCTTGACCGAGGGCAGGCAAAAGACTAGAGTGACAAGCCTTGGGGGCCCCAGGCAGTAACTGGCGTCTCCATCTCAGGCAGGCTGTGGCATCAGGTGGAGCCCTGACTCAGGAGGTGGGGAGAGGGATCAGGGCTGGGGCCTCTCAGAGGGTGCTTGGACCCCTGTGCTCCTCTGCTGAGCTCACAGCATCCCAAAGTGGCCCCAAGACTCCAACCCACATATTTCTGCTCATCCACTGGCCCTTGGCTGTCTCCCTCCTTCCTGCGGATGAGAATGACCTGTGCTCAAACTTGAAACCATGGCTTCCCTGATCTGGCAATGAGCCAGCTCTGACCTGCTCCAGGACTTGGGGTCCCTGGTTTCCTTATCAGAGGAGGGTTGACCATAGCTATAAGGATAATAAAAAGCAACCTTGGATTGGAATGTTCTTTGGCAGAACCACAGGGCTTTCGAAATCCGGAGGATCTGGTGGCCCAGGCTTAGCTGGAGGATGGGCCTCTGGCTTTGGGATTCTGCGGTTGCTGGGGGTGGGGTGTTCCTGCTGGGCTCTGATGGGTGGAAGAAAAGGCCAGGCCTGTCCTCACCCCTACCCACAGGGGAAAACCAGGGTTCTTGCTGGAACTATCTCCAGGCAGCCTGGGGTGGGGCACCATGGGGACACAGAACCCCTGACCCCTTTGGCCTGGCCATGGAACTCCATGGGAACAGTGCCCTCCTGAAACTGCAGCTGCCCTGTCTCTACATGGAGGCCCAACCCCCTTCCATGATGCCATGAGGAGTTCAGACCTCAGCTCTCAGGAAGCCTCCTCACCTGAGTTCAAGGGGATCTGGAGAGCCAGGGGGGCACAGGGGCAAAAGCCTCTATGGGAACAGAGCACATCAGCCTGCTCTGGAGCCAGTTCACTCACCTAACCTTAACCCCAACTCACCCTGGGCAGAGATGCAGGCTGGCAAGGATCCTGACAGAGACCCCGTTTTCCTAGGTGCAGGGCCAGTTCCCCTCTCTGGGCCACTTGGACCAGGGCCTGGGAGGAGAAGCCAGACCAGAGCCCCTAGTGTAGGGGAGGTCAGGGCTCAGGGCTGGGCAAATGGCTCCATCCATATTCAGTGGTGGTGGCTCCAGAGTTCCTGCTGACCCTCTGCACCAACAGGGTCTCCAGATCCCTCCGTGGTTGGGAGCTGTCAGGTGAAAGCCCCCAGACACCTCCACCTCTGCCTTGGGCTTGGCCTTCCATTAGGATTCAAAGGCCCAGCGGTGGAGGGAGGAAAAGGAAGGGTGAGGGCATTTGGCCTCATGTCCCTACTGGTGTCCCTGGGGAGTCCATTTCTCTCTCTCTCTCTCTCTCTCTCTCTCTCTCTAAGACCCTAGAGAGAGAAAGAAATCAAGCTCTCTCTCTCTCTCTCTTTCTCTCTCTCTCTCTCTCTCTCTCTCTCTAAGTCCCTAGAGAGAGACAGAAATCAAGGGAGCCACAGATCAGCCAAGTGACCCAGCTGCATCCGTCAGTGGATGGCCCAAGTCTGGAGGTGCACAGGGACCCCAGCCCCTTGCAGTGTTGGGTCCCCTGAGGAGAGAAGACAGGGCTGTAGGAGACTCATTGTCCACCCAAGGGGCCACCCAGGAAGGGCTCCAGGCTTTCAGGGTGGGGACAGCAGTTATCAGGATCAGAAGGGTTGGTAGTTTCCTGCACACCTGGCCCTGGGAAGCCCCAAGCTGGGCTCAGTGCTCTGCTCCATCCTCTTCAGGTTCTTCGTTGTATCTTTGACGTGCTTTGTTAGTGAATCAGATGGGAGGAAGGAACATGCTGGTGAGCACAGAAGGGTGTCTGCTGACCCCTTGCCCCTAACTGGTGGGGAGAGCCTTGGAGGCAGCACAGGCTTCTTGCCTCTGTCTTTAATGGTGCAGGCAGGTGCAAGTCTTCTGTGGCCTCTTGGAGACACGACTGCATCTATCCCTAAACACATGCATAGTCATAAAGGCTCATGCTAACTTAGCAGTTACCACATGCAGGCACTGTGCCAGGGAAACTGAGGCCTGGAAAAGGGCTAGGCACTGTCCTTGGCACCTTCCTTCCTTCTTCTGACCTCCCACATGGACCTACATCCTCAGACCTGGCCTTGCTGGTTCTTTTTTTTTTTTTTTTCTTTCTTCTTCTTCTTTTTTTTTTTTTTTTTTTGTGGTACTGGGGATTGAACCCAGGACCTCGCGCTTGCATGCTCTGCAAGTCCTGGACCACTGAGCTGCACCCCCAGCCCATTTTTTTTACTTTTTGAGACAGGGTCTCGCTAAGTTATGCAGACTGCCTCTGGTCTTGAACTTGCAATCCTCCTACCTCCACCTCCCGAGCCTCTGGGATCATAGGCTTGCGCCACTGTACCTGGCTTGCCTTGCTGGTTCTTGCAGGCCACCCCCTGCCTACCCCAAATGTCTCTGGCTCCCTGTCCCACCTCCAGCCCCACCGTGTTATGACTCTTAATTTTTTTTTTTTTCAGTACTAAGGGGTTAAACCCAGGGCCTCAGGGATTCTAGGCAAGTGCTCTACCACTGACCTACATTCTCAGCCCCTTTTTTATTATCTTGAGACAGGGTCTTGCTAGGTTATGCAGGCTGCCTCTGGCCTCAAATTTGTGATCCTCCTGCCTTCCCCTCCTGAGTCACTGGGATTACAGGTGTGTGCCACTGTGCCTGGCATGGCTGACTCTTGATTTTATTTTATTGCATTTATTTATTTAGCCCTTTTATTTTTATTATTTTTATTTGTTGCATTTTGTTTTGGGCTCTTGGTTTTAATAACAAAATATTGTCCTCTCCAAAACCCAGCTGAGCACCTCCTTGACCTCTGCAATGACCCTGTGCCCCTCCTCGGCCATTCACTTCAGTGGGGAGGGCGATGGCTACTATCGTGCCCTAGGACTTCTGCTCTACTCAGACACAGTTCCTGCCCTTGCTTCCTGTGGATGTCACAGTCCCTGATTCTGCCATCCTGCTTGCTCCTGTGGTAAGGCCTCTGCCGGTTCTATGCTTGGTTTGTGCTCCCAACTCTCCTGACCAGCACCACTTCACACGCAAAACACAGGCCTCAGGTGACCTCTCCAAGCCCCCAAGAATCCTGCTCCAGGTCCCTGTGCCTGGGGGTCTCAATTGGCTCCCAGACCAGAAGACTGGGACCCCCAGGCTTCCAGGGGGACGCCCCCCTCTTAGGATAGCCCAAACACTGGGATTCCACCGCCTGAGTGTGGCATCGGGCCTGAGGGCCATCTTCCACTCTGTCGTCTTCCTGTTCTGCCCTAGCACTGGGCCTTGAACCCCTGTGCCTAGTCATACTAGGCTTACGTGAACCTCCAGGCCTCCTCCCACCCAGAAGCCACCCCGTTTTCTCCTGCAGCACAGTTCCTCAGGACAGTATCTACACTGGCTGTCTCTGATTCTGCCTTTGAGCAGCCCCCCACCACTAAAACTACGCTTGCTCCCCAGCCTCCACCAGGGAAGCCCAGGCCCCACCTCTCTCCTTCCTGTGACTGATCCTGACACACATACTGCAGGCCCTACCTCTCCAGCCTGGTCTACACTGGCAGCCTGGGTGAGCTGCCCTGTCTCAGGGACCTGAGGGCCATCTCTACTTTGATGACTCTCTCCTTCATGGAATCCCCCCGCCCCCAGCTTTCTCCAGAGGACCCTGGATCCAGCTGCTCCTGGACATCCAGCTAGAGGCTGGGAGAATTTTAAATTCACCCTGTCCACACTGGACACCTTCCCACTCCCGCCCTGCCCTGCCATAGCACTGCCCACTCCCAGAAGTGCTAGCAGAGGTTCCGGATCTCCGTCTCCTCTCACCCTTGTGGTTAATTTTATATGCAGAGCACCTGGGTCAGCAGGTACAAGAGAGCTGGTCACGTGCTGTTCTGGGAGTGTCTGATGTGTTTCTGGACAGAACCCACAGTCCAGCGTGGAAGGCCAGTATGAAATGTGAGGCACAGGGGGAGCCTGCCCACTCTGCCTGCTGAGTGGGGTTCATCTCCCCTGCTTTGGGGGAAAGCTGGAGCTGCACCATTGCCCCTCCAGCTTCCAGCTGCAAACCTAGGGGTGTCAGCCTTGCGGATCACATGAGCCAAGTCTTCATGAAGAATCTCTCTTAGCTCTGCTTCTCTGGGCGTCCTGGCTCACATGGTGTCTCTCCATAAATTGCTCCAGCACAGCCTGCCCTCCCTCCTTACCCCACACACCGCTGCCCACCTGGCCTCTTTACTGTCTTCTCAATACAGCAGCACAGGGGTCTTTTAACCCAGCAGATAGCTACTTGGATTGGAGATCTGGGGATCCTCACTCCCACAGAGGAAGCCCTGAGGGGACCCCACAGACCTCTGTGATCCAAGCTTCAACTCCACCTCCCTGCTATCTGCTGTACCCCATCCATCACCCACCTAACCCTCCAAGCATGCTCTGGGCCTCAGGACTTTTGCATCTGCTTGCATGTTCTCATCCCAGACAGCCAGATCCCTTCTGCCCTCCCCACGACTCCCCCAATACTCTCTCACGCTCCTCAGCTTCCAACAGCTGCAGATTGCTCATTATTTGCTTATAGCCTTGACCCAGCTCCCCTGAGGGAAAAGCCTGTGACCTCAGATGTCTAATTTGTGGATTTCAATCTGTCCCCAGCCCACAGTGAGTTATGGAGGGCCAAGGGATGAAGTGCAGACTCAGGCTTTCAAATCCTGCCCAGCAATACCACCCCCCGGCCTCCCTCCATGCTTGCCTGGGGCCACAGCTGTGCCTGGGGTCTAACTGGCCTCAAGGCAGATAGAGCAGCTAAAGTGTGGCCGGTGGGAGGGGAGAAGGGTGGCTTGTCTGTGAGGCTGGCCTGTCTCTGTGGCTCTGGGCTACTCCTAGTGGCCACCTGTGGCCACACCCTCAGCCATTGGACCAAGTTCCTGTTGTGGACACTCAGGTGTTTCCAGTCTGTGTGAAGTTCACGTGCAGGGCTTGGGCCCTCTGTGTGACATCTGTAGATAAGTTCAGGAAACGCCTACATGCCCTCTGGGTGACTCTGAGGCTGGCCCTAGTCAAGGACGTTGGGGTGGAGGCGGCCATGGGCCTCCTCCCCAGGGGTGGGGAAGGTCTGAGGCTGAGTCTCTGCTGTGCTGCTGAGCTGGCAGCAGGTCCCTCTCCTGATATGGACCCTGGTCATGACCTCAGGAGCCTGACCTGGCCCTTCCCCACCCCATCTGTACCTGGAAGCTCAAGGAGCAGGACAGGGAGGTTCTCCTGGGGGTCCACGGGACCTGGACTGTTGCTTGGGGGAGGTGGATGCCAGGCCTGGGGGTGACACACGTGGGAAGACTGACTTCAGCCCTCATTGTCCTGTCCAGCATGGGCTCAGCCTGAGGCTGGGGTGCTCAGGGGCCAGCACTTCAGTCAGCTCAGGGTCCATCCCTGTCAAGGCTGCCTGATCTCAGACTCGCACCCCCTGGGCATAAGCCCCTGAGAGACTCAAGACAGACCTGCCCCGTGCCGGTGTCCCCAGATCTCCTCTGGCGGCCCCACCTTGGGCCCAGCTACTGTGGCTGCTGCCCTCTGGTGGCTGTGTCCGGATGACCCACCGTGAGGGCTGGTCTGGGACTTGCCAGCTCCTGCCAAGTATGGCCATGGGAGGTCACTACACCCCGAGAAGTCACATCTCATTCCTCATGGGGTGCTCTGATGACCCTGAGGGCCCCCAGGAGCCTGGAGCCCCTCCACGGTGCCCTCCTCTGCAGTCCCTCCTAACCCCCGTCCTCACTTCCTGGGAGCAGGACTTTCTCTTATCTATTTCCCAGCTAGGGAAACTGAGGCACCAACAGCTGCACAGGGCTCATGGGGTGGGACCAAGACTCCCACCCAGGCTGCAGGGACTAGAGGGCTCCAGATTTGGCCAGAGGCCACGGCAACTGTTCTCAGGACCTTGATACTCCTAACCATGTGCGGAGGAAGTGAAGCCACCCAGGAGCCCTTGGTCTGCCTCTGAGGCCTCCCTCACCCAACTCACACTAGCAGTCACTTTGAAGGGCCCCTGCCGCTGCTTGCCAGTGAGCACTGTGGTCACAGGCACCCACCAAACTCACCTGGACTGAGCGTCCCTCCTGCTGTGCCTCGTCCGTCCCTGAGGCCAGTAGTGACCCAGAACTTGACCTGGATCCTTCAGTGAAGGCCAATCTTCTGTAGACAGGAGATGAGTTCCAGAGAGAGCATGTGCCAGGGGTTACTTACACCAGGTGGCTGCCCTGCTTCTCCTGCTGCCCAGGATACCAGCCCAGGGCACTCTGGGGTTGGACACAAATCAGCACCAATTCACCCAGCCTCGGGGGAGACATCTGGGTCACTTCAACCCCTGAAACCTCCACTGTGTAAAGTAGCATTGACCTGGGCCTTGGCAGCCTCTGCCCCACCTGTCTCCAGACTCAGTTCCCACTGGGCCAAGGCTTCCACTCTAGAATGTCCTATGATAGTCCTGGAGCCAAACCTTCCCTAGAACAGGAGGCCTGGGGTGCTAAGGTTGTGCCCCTCCAGTGGCTGTGACAGCAAGTGACATCCACACTAAAGAGACTGAGCAAACAGAAAGGGTCCCATGCGGAAAAACAAAGCAAAACAAAACAAGCAACAAGATAACATTATTTAGCTTGATCTAAGATCAAATCCGAGACACTTATCACCAGGGAAGACTGACACTGTGTTTCATTCTGGGTAATTCCCTCCCTCCCCCCTCCCTCCCTCCCTTCCTTTCTTCCTTCCCTCCTTCCTTCCTTCCTTCCTTCCTTCCTTCCTTCCTTCTTTTCGACTTTTATTTCTTTTTTGGTGCTGGAGACTGAACACAGGGCCTCAAAATGCAAAGCAAATGCTTTGCCCTTGACCTGCACTCCAGGTCTCTTTCTGGGTAACCTTAATCCTGTGAAGTGAGTCCTGCCTGAGGGAGACAGAGGTTCCAGGTCTGGCAGAGGCACCTAGAGGCCCAGCCTGCACCAGAACTGGCTCAGAGCCACTTCAAGTGCTGAAGCAGAGTCGAGACTTCAAGAAAATCTTAGGTTTTAAGGCTCTGTCCCCCCTGGCTTCCATGGCCAACGGAAGGTGGAGCAGAGGATGTGTCCTTGCACCAGATATGAAGAATATTCCCTGCATATGCCTGATTGTTATGTGTTGCTGCTGCAGGGTGTTCACTGCCAGCAGAACAGAATGTTCTGGGGCCAGAGAGAATCAGCAGCTCTGGCCTCCTACGTGAAGGCTGACAGTGGGTGGCTCTGATTTTCCACAACTAATTGCTGGATACACCTTTCCTTGCGTGGGGCAGCAGTGGGAAGACAGGGGCCCTTTCAGCTGGGCAGGGAGGCAGAAGGGTGGGCAGAAGATTCCAGACCAGGAAGGCTTCCTGGAGGAAAGGGCAGTTGAGCGAGTCCCAAGGGAGGGAGGACTGATCCAGAGGACAGCAGGGGAGCAAGCGGGGGGGGGGGGGGGGGGGGGGGGGGGGGGGGGGGGGGGGGGGGGGGGGGGGGGGGGGGGGGGGGGGGGGGGGGGGGGGGGGGGGGGGGGGGGGGGGGGGGGGGGACACTGTGAGTCTGAGGACATGGAGAAGACAGTGATTGCCGGGCAGAGCCTCAGCTCCCACCTACAAAGGACGGTCTGAGGGCAGCTCTCTCACCCTAGAGACACCACATTCCCACCCAGCACATCTGCTTCCAGGCCCTGACTGTGCCCTGCTGACCCTGGGCTCCTAGGGACACTGCCCTACTCCAGATGCCACCTCCCCAGTGGCAGCCCCCACCCTCAAAACCGAAGCCCACTCACCCTGTCCTCCACTGGCAGGCTTGTCCCAGCTGGGCTTCCCAGCCCAGGCAGCTCCCCAGCCCTCACAGGTGCTGGCCCCACCCTGCCATCTGCTTCTTCTCCCAGACCTTTCCCAGGAAGTGAAAATGCCTTGTTTCAGCCCTGTTTGGAGGGGGATATTGTGGCGACAGTTGGAGAGAAAGGCTGAGTTGGAGAGAAAGGCTGCGGGGTAGGAAGGAAGAGGCAGGGCGGGGGGGGGGGGGCTGTGGAGAAAGTGGAAACGTTATGCTGGGTCTCTCCCCTCCCCTCCCTTCTCCTCTACTCCCCAAGTCCTGCCTTCCTGGCCCCAAATGACAGTCCCCTCTCCAGAGTGGAAACTTTTTTCACCAGCTGCATGGTTTCCTGAGGGTACCCCAGAGATGGCCTCATAGACAGTGTGGACTTGCTATTTCCCACCTAGGTTGCTGGAGACCTTGGGCTCCCAGGTCAGATAACTTTGCAATGTCAGATCTCAGAGACTGAGCCACTGGGGACATGCAAATGTTTCTCATGTTTTTTATTATACACTTTAATTGTGAAAATACAACATATATACCAAAGAGTACCTAAGACATATATGTAAGTCCACACAGAAACCTGTTCACAATGTCACGGCAGCACTATATTATGCCCCAAAGTGGAAACAAACAGGTGTTCAGCAAATTAAGGAATAAACAAAATATACTGGTCCATCCGCACCATGGAGTGCTGTTTAGCTGTAGTGTTCACTAAATGGAGGCTCATGATCCACTCTCGGCCTCTCCACTGGGTGGCACTTGGGGTTTTTGCTTTGTTTGGTTCTGTGCTTTTGAGAGAGTGCCTCCCTGTGTATCCCAGGCTGACATCACCTCCCAGTCCTCTGCCTCAGCCTCCCAAAGGTGAGGATGACAGGTGTCACCACCACACCAGGCCCGCAAAGTGTGCTCCCAGGAGAGAACTCTTGTCCTCTGCATACTTGCTAATACTTCTGAAGGATAAAATCCAAGAAGTGTGATTACAGGGCCAAGGTTACCCACACTTATAGCTATGGGGAGAACATAGCCCTTTTGCCTCCAAAGACATTATGCTCAAGCCAGGCATGGTGGTTCACACCTATAATTCCAGTGACTTGGGAGGCAGAGGCAGGAGGACTGAAAGTTCAAAGCCAGAGGCAGACTGTATAACTTAGACCCTGTCTCAAGATTAAAAATAATTAAAAATTTTAAAGTTGGCTAGGGGTGCAGCCCAGTGGTAAAGACATTATGGTCCCTGAACAAGCGTGGATTACTCAGGGTGGCGAGGGTTTAGGTGCTTGGATCCCTTCCCTCAAGCATGAAGGGTCTGAGATCTGGAGACAGGCAGCCCAGATGGGCCGGGGATTCCTTTAGAGTGACCAGAGCTCATGTCACTTCCTTCTGATTCCCCTTCCTTTGTGGGCCAATTAGTCTCCCCACAGTGCTTCACAGATGCTGGGGCTCCTCACAAATTCACCTCACACAACACTGGTGAAGTACAGCGTGTCTTCTGGAAACTCTCAGTGTGAGGGAAGCTCTTAAATGGCAAACGGACCCTAACATTCCAACCTCCCTACACCTTTGAACCTTTTCCTTTGTCTAAACCAAGGCAGGCCTAGCATTCTCCAATACAGGCTACCTTGGCCCAGGTTTGAGCCAGCCAGCCAAACTCAAGCGGTTCTTTTACAGGGTACTGTGCCTCCTCATGGGCCAAACTTTGCCCTTCACCATCAGTGGCCTGCTTGGACTTACATCTAGTTATAGGTCTAGCATCAAAGAAGGGCAGTGGGAGGGGACCCCGAGGTGCTGCATGTCTGCCTTGGCAACTCCCTCATGGGAGGCCAGTACGATTTCCTCAGCAATGCCGGCTTAGTTCTCCCCAGCAGAAGTGGGAAGACAGATACCGCCAGAGGAGGGGAGACCTCATTTCCACTTGTAAGGAAGACTCAAAATTTAGGGTCTCAATGTCCCTAGCTCCACCAGGTTCTTCCTACACATCTCTACCCTCAATAGAGGACCCTGTTCTTTTGTTGTTGTTGTTCATTTGTTATTTATATATTTATTTCGAGACAAGGTCTTGCTGTGTAGCCTAGGTTGGTTGGTCTCAAACTCATGATCTTTTTGTTTCAGTTTCCCAAGTGCTGGGATTATAGGCATGTACCATCACACCTGGGTAGATAAGGATCCTATTCTTCTTCACTTGTAGAATAAGAATCTGGGTTTCATTTTAAACAACCTCTGCCCTGGGCTACATGAGATTAGGGTCTCCTCCAAGGCACACCTAGAAGTTCTTATGTCATTCACATTTCATTTACCTTATCTTATTTTTGTGATTGTTGTTAGGTGCCGTCAAGTTGAGTCTGACTCATAGCAACCCTTATGGGGTTTTCAATGGCTGACTGTATCAGGATTGTCTTGGGAGTGGGTTGCCACATCCTTCTCCCATTTTGCAGTGCTTGGAATTGAACTCGGGACCTCAGAGACTGCAGAGCAGCTCTCTACCAACTGAGCTAAATCCCAGGCCACAGCTAAATCCCAGCCCACAATAATGAGTTTAATGATGACATTTCCATACATGTGTTATAATGCTGTTGTTTTTGTTAGGTGCCGTCGAGTCGTGTCCTACTCATAGCAACCCTTGTAGGGTTTGCAATAGCTGATTGTTTCGTGATTGCCTTGGGAGTGGATTGCCACATCCTTTTCCCATTTTTGCCGAGCTAGGATTCGACTCAGGACCTTAGAGACTGCAGAGCAGTGCTCTACCAACTGAGCTAAATTGCCACACTGTGGGCACTTGTGTGTTGCGATGAGGCTGACAGCACTGCCAGTGGTACCTCAGACATGAGCAAGGTTACCCATGGTGGACAGGTTTTCAGCTGAGCTTCCAGACTAAGACAGACTAGGGAGTAGGACCTGGCGAACCACTCCCAAAACAACTAGCCATTGAAAACCCTATGAATAGCAAAGAAACACTGTCAGATATAATGCCAGAAAATGAGCCCCTCAGGTTGGAAGGCACTCAAAAGACTACTGGGGAAGAGTTGCCTCCTCAAAGTAGAGTCTACAGTGATGATGGAAATGGAGTAAAGCCCCAGGGACACTCCATCTGCTGATGTGGCACAACTCAAAATGAGGAGAAACAATTGTAAACATCCACTAATAACTGGAACATTGAATGTACGTAGTATGAACCTAGGAAAATTAGAAATTGTTAAAAGAGAAATGGAGTGCATAAACATTGACATTCTAGGCATCTTCCTAGTCTGTCTTAGTGAGCTAAAATGGACCAGCATAGGCCATTTTGAGTCAGAACAATCATATGGTCTATTATGCTGGGAATGATAAAGAGAAATGGGGTTGCATTCATCATCAAAAAAGGCATTTCAAGATCTTTCCTGAAATACAATGTTGTCAGTGACAGAATAATATCCATATACCTACAAGGAAGGCCAGTTAATATGACTATTATTCAAATTTATGCACCCACCACTAAGGTCACAAATGAAGAAAGGGAAGACTTCTATCAGCTTCTGCAATCTGAAATAGATCAAACATGCAATCAAGATATACTGATAATCACCGGTGACTGGAATGCAAAGGTTGGAAACAAACAAGAAGGCTCAGTAGTTGGAAAATATGGTCTTGGTGACAGAAACGAAGCTGGAGATCGCATGATAGAATTTTGTCAGACCAATGACCTTTTCATTACAAATACATTTTTTCAACATCATAAACGGAGACTATACACATGGACTTCACCAGATGGAACATACAGGAATCAAATTGATTACATATGTGGAAAGAGACGATGGAAAAGCTCTGTATAAAATGTCAAAACAAGACCAGGTGCTGACTGTGGATCAGACCATCCACTTCTCATATGCAAGTTCAAACTGAAGCTGAAGAATATTAGAATAAGTATACGAGAGCCATGGTATGACCTTGAGTATATCCCACCTGAGTTCAGAGACCACCTCAAAAATAGGTTTAATGCATTAGACACAAATGATAGGAGACCAGAAGAGTTGTGGCATGACATAAAAGATATCATTCAAGAAGGAAGCAAAAAGTTCTTAAAAAGACAAGAAAAAAAGAAAAGACCAAATTACATGTCA